>VYXH01003090.1:355009-505038 GCA_013397275.1 Burhinus bistriatus
CGGAGCTGAATTTGTACCGTCTGTGCTTGGCGGCTGACGCGGTGTCTGCCGGTCTCCTCAGCTTTACCGGGCTCCCTGCGCGGCGGCCGTGCCGGAGCTGGCCGGAGAAGGCGCCGGGCTTGAGCCGGCGGGTGGAGTTGGCCGGCGGCGAGACGGAACGGGTCGGGCAGAATCCCAGGTACAGCAGTGAAACGGCCCTTGGGCTCCTCGGGGTCCGGGGCAGCCTTTGCCGGGGGGGCGGGAGGGCCCGGGGGGGCGGCGGGTGTCCCGGAGCAGTCCCGGGTGCCGATGCCGCTCAGCCCCGGCGCCTCCCGGGATGGGACGGCTCGGGGCCCGGCCGGTCGGTGAAGGCGTTGTCGTTGGCAGAAGTGTGTTTTTCCTTCCTTGAGGTTATTTAACTCAGGCGCTCCTTTGGAAATAACCGAGGACAAAACTGGTATAATTCCAAGAAATTTCATTTCTGCTGGAAATCCTGCCTTCCTGCGCTGGCTTGAAAACACTGTGTTAGCCTGCACCCCTGTTCCGCCGTCAGAGAATCCACCGCACGGAGCTCGCTCTGAACTGCAGAGCTGTTGCTGAGTCTCAGATTTCCTTCTTTAAAAATTATTCCCAGTGTGTATGGATTCTAAGAGAACTCAAGACGAATTTATGCTAAACTCTCAGAACCAGGGGTTCAGAAGTGTCAGATCAGAAGTGAGCTCTTCTAGTCATTTTAGTCTAGATGGTTTTGTATTTTTCACCCTTTTTTTTTTTTTTTCCAACATGTCCCACTTCAGCAGTTTCCATAGTTTTTGTTGGTTCTAAAGTAGAAAATACCTGAAGTTATTTTGCTGCTTGCCAACTATGATTTGCAGTTTGTCAAATTGTGTGAAAGTACTGTATTCCTTATAGGCCCAAATAACATGTTATTATGTCCTTTGCTGAATTCTGTCATCTCAATATGGAAATGTGTTGGAATGCAGAAACCTCAGCTTAAGTCATAAATACAGATGGACCAGTTTCAAGTTTTTTAAAGAGAACCCATCTGCTCGTTTTGAGAGGCTCTTTTCATGTTTATGAGGAGAGGTTTATCCAGATGTGCCCCGTCCTGCTCCAGAAATGCAGATATCATTTGTATGTTGTTGCATAAAATGACATTAATGGTAAGTGTCCTAAACTACATGAAGGAATTTGTGGAACAAGGATGACATTAAAATATTAGTAAAATTAGTCATTTAAAAAGAATAAAAAAGAATGTCTTGCTCCTTTAAGATCCACCGTTCTGAAGTTAAATTCCTTCTTTCGCGATCATACAATGATGCAGGAAACACTGTGTTAGGTAAGCAATAATATGTGTATTGTGCCCTTTAAGATAAAAAAATGGGACAAAGCCTCCCCACTAAAGAATCTGTAATCTAAGGACCTGGGCAGGGATTTGAGTTTCTGCTTACCCAAGGCTTTCCACTGTAGTAGTCTCTGCAAGAAGAGATAACATTAATACAATGGTGTAGTAATTGAATGGCAAAGAAGCATATGGGAATGGTTTACCGTTCAGTTTAGATAACACAAAGAGGGAACTATTGAATTTTATCTTTTGGCCCTTCATTGACCAAAGTTGCCATCCTTAATTATTGGAACTTCTAAATATCTTCCAGTCTACCCTTACATCTGAACCTCCTCCTTAACATAATATACAGGACTCACTCCTCAGCTTCCAAATTCTTGTGAAAACCCACTTTGTCTGAGACGCCTACACTTTTCACCATACACGTACTTTCTGCGGTTGCCTCTGACAGTCACATTGCATGTCAAAGAGTTATGTTCCTATGGGTCTGCCATTTTGTATAGGCACTTAGAAAAAAAAAAAAAAATCAATTAAAAGCAGCAACAAAAAAAGGTGGAAATTACTCCCTAACTGTTTTTCTTTTCAAATTCTGATACAAAATCAGTTGATGAACTTTTGCTTTACTTTTCTATATTGCTTATCTCATTTTATTCTGCAGTTGCAGCCAATGTTTTAAACCAGAAAGAATAAGACGATATGTACTTTAATTTTAAAAAGAGCCAGTTTTAAAATAGGGAGTGGTCCTTTACCTTTACAATTGCAGCAAAGGTAAACTAAGCAGTCTTACGTAGAAATGACTATCACCTGTCTTTTGGGCGTGAGTTACTCTTTCAGCATAACAGTTTTGCAAATTATGCCTGTAGATTACATGTGACCCTAAATTATTTAGAAGCCCAGACCAGAAGTTACTATTGTTTTTCTTGATAGTAAGCAAAATCTTTTCAATCATATCGTATTTTTTTTCAAGAGACAGAAATGATAAATGATCAGAGCATGTAACTTGTGCCAGTAATCACGGTGACCTGCTTCTAGTCCTGATAGAGATTTCTTTCATAGTTTTAGGGAAGTTACTTATGCTATTTACACCTTACTTTCCTCAAATATATCGGGATTAGTACATTTGCTGTGGTTTTAGTATTCTCTGTATGTTATACACTTTATTTTGTTAGCCGATATGAAGAAAAACTTAAGAGCTAACAGACAGGGAAGCTATTGACATTTTAAAATTTTCTCCCGTTGCATCGGAGTTATAGTCCACTACTCTTATTTTTAAAAAAAGAAAAAAAATTTGCAGTTTTATTAGAGCTATGGGTTAACTCCGTTTTCATCAACATGTGCAGATCTTTTCTCCTATGGGGGATATATTTTTGCTCTGCCATCTGCTGATTCATACATGCTTATGAGATACAGGATTCTCTGCCAAAGTTTTGAGAGTTTCTTGGAACTCCAGTCATGCAACAGTATTACTTAACTATGAGCTGGAAAGCAAACACTTCCTCTTTTGAGAATTCTGGGAAAAAGGAGGAAAAGAAGAAGGATTTTCGTTATGCTGGAGCAGTTTACTCTTTTTCTTTTTTCTGAGCAGCAGCAAAGGCACTTTTGTGCTTTTAAAAAAATTTATTATTGTGCTCAGTCACGTTTTTTCTGTTCCCGAAATGTGAAAAGCTCAGCTCTTGAGTAATAGTTTTCTTGAGCATGTGTGAGAAAATCGTCTTTCTTATGTCCTTTATTACTACATGAGCAGTAACTGCCTCGGAGAAGGTCACAAAGGACTTTCCAGTCTAATCTTCTGTTTTCACTAGAAATGTTCTTATCCCTTAGCCTCTAAGATTGGAATTTTCCTTGTTTCATCTTTAGAAGTTTTTTTTAAAGAGCAGTCAATCATGCATGTGAGAATGGAAGAAATAATAGGATCATTAAATGTGACTTTTCTGACAAGTACAGAGCTTTGGATTATGGGGTAATTCCCTTGGAGCTGAATCTGACATACTGAAGTAAAGATTGATCATAAGTGAAGTGCTAATGCTTCTAAATATTCTGTTGCTGTTTTTCTCAATAGTTTGATTTATGTAGATACATTTATCAATAAAAGGTGTGGTTGTCTTTATTAAAAAAGTGATTTTTCTGCCCCTTACTCAACTGAGAAAGAGTCTGGCTGTTGCCTACCTTGTGTTTATTCTGTTTGAATATTTGACAACAAATATTCAGCAGCTGTGCTTGAGAATCATCCCAGTTTTAGAGAGGAGTTATTTGAGGGGATATGGCTTTGGTAGCATGCCTTCGAGGCTGCACATCCTTACATGTACACAGTGCCCACATGCACGCTTCCAAAAGGTCATTAACTTTTTCCTAAGCTAATTACTTAATAAGTTTATACCGCAGCAGGGTTGCTGGTTCCTCGCCAGTTCCTTTTGTCTTGTGCGCTGGTGAAACTCAAATCTGGTAGAAGCGTCAAAGGTTGTTCTGCTGTAGCTGGAGCAGAGGTTATTGAACCACCATCAAGAAATACATTGGAATGGTCTCTTCTACTTCAAAATCTACCAAAACTTCTGCAGAAAGCCCAGCACCACTCTCCTGGTAAAGGAGATCTGAGAATTTCTCTCCTCCTTGCTCAGTCACACAGAGAGAATCATGAGGTTTTTGAAATCAAAAATAACGTGCCAGCTGGAAACTTTGCAGATGTAAGCAGAGCAACTGTAGCACACAGGTAGTAAGAACGCTGTGTCCAGACTTGGAGATTAGAAAATACCAAAAGCGTGAGAGGAAGGGACAAAAGGGTTGTGTATTAAGAGACAATGTGCTGCTGAACAAGTTTTATTCCTCTTTATACTGAATGCAAAGTCATGGTTATTCCATATTATTTAGCATGACTTTACCTACAATTTTACCAGAATTATAAATGCATCACATACATGTCTAGTTATGTGAAAGCTGGTAGCCATATCTAATCCAGAATATGATCTTCCACAAAGTGGCTATGTTGTATCAGCAAAAGAATCTTGGGGAAATAAGATTTTTGAAAGTCTTAAATTAATTATTTCATCTCTTTTCAGTGCAGTTAAGCAGCTTCGCTATGCTTAAAGAATTCTAATATGTAGAAGCTGCGTGATTTTCCTTCTCCAAAGTTGTGCTGGTTATATCATGATTAGGTATGCATTTGACAACTTCTTTCTAATTATTTACTGTTTTAGTGGATTAATGTATTCTGTTGAAGCAAGGCTCAGAGGTCTTTGCTAAAATATTTTTCAAGAGGATGATACTGTCTAGGGTACTGGTGATAGGACTTGGGGAAAACATTTTAGTCAATAGATCAGACACTTCATTCTTAAATTGTCAGTTATCTGAGTGGAATCATACGGCTTTGGTGACGTGTTGCTTGTCAGTGATTTTGATCTAGTCCTTACCTTTTTAATGTCTCACATACTAGCAGCTTTGTTTTTCTAGTAGTTAAAAGAGTAGGTCCACTGCCAATGTCAATCTAGTATCCTCTGTAATTAAAACTTTGCAGAAAAGTCTTGTAGCTCATTTGTATTATCCTTATTCTTCTACACTTCTCGTTGTTCCATGACCTAACTTTAGGGGCATCAAGCACTGCAAGGGATCTGAGTCCTAACATATGGCAGAGTGGTAGGAGGAACTACACTCTTACCTTAACTGGGATACTGATGTCAGCTTCTAATAATGTTTTCTGTTTGCAGAATTTCAGCGCAGCTTGCCCTACTGAACCTGGCTAGTGTCAACGATGGCGAGACTCCCAAGTGCTGCACTGCATACCCTGTGGATCCTTTTGTTTTCATATCCAACAAATGAAGGTATGTTTGTCAATGTTTTAAATTATTATACTGAAGTTTTTATCAACAACATTTTCCCATTACTAGTAGGCAAGACTACTACCATTAATTAACTAATGTAAAATGTGTAACTTCAAATGTCAGGAATATCCGTATACTATAATAAATTATTAGATTTTTTTTTCTTTTTATTGACCTTTTCCACATGGACAAGAAAAAATAGGAGTTTGCAGGAAGGAGAAACTGAGGTTTGCAAAGTCATCTCCCTGTTTCCCCATTATCTAATCTCTATTGGACACACCTTACTGCAAACAAGGTGCTCATCAATCACAGAATCACACAGAATCGCAGGGACTGGAAGGGACCTTTGGAGATCATCTGGTCCAACCCCCTCCTGCCAAAGCAGGTTCACCTAGAGCAGGCTGGACAGGAACACATCCAGGCGGGTTTTGAATATCTCCAGAGATGGAGACTCCGCAACCTCTCTGGGCAGCCTGTTCCAGTCCTCTGCCACCCTCAAAGTAAAGAAGTTTCTCCTCCTGTTGAAATGGAATTTCCTGTGTTCCAGTTTGTGCTGGTTACCCCTTGACCTATTGCTAGGCGCCACTGAGAAGAGTCTGACCCCATCCTCTTGACACCTGCCTTTTAGATATTGATAAGCATTGATGAGATCCCCTCTCAATCTTCTCTTCTCCAGGCTAAACAGATCCAGGTCTCTCAGCCTTTCCTCATCAGAGAGGTGCTCCATTCCCTTCATCATCTTTGTAGCCCTCCATTGGACTCTCTCCAGTAGTTCCTTGTCTTTGTTGACCTGGGGAGCCCAGAACAATAACCCAGGGACACCTCTGTAGAAATCCCATTAGTAGAAAGCACTAGTCTCTCATTTGCTTATTTTCATAACTGCCGCTGTTAGCCATGCGGGACCTTGAGGGAGCCATGCTCGTGAAATGGAGCCTGTAGATCTACTGTTAAAGGACATCTGTCAATTTGTGTTCTGCAAAGTGTGCAGTTACTAAGATGAACAATTTAGTTGACTTGATGTGAACAAAGTTTGCAGGCACTTGCTGTCAGACATGACGTGCTCTGACTTGTGCCTGTACAAGGGCAGGTGTCCTGTGTGTTCTTCACTACACCGTTCTTTTGGTCTGGCAGGATGTGTAGCTGCATTAAGTCTTAATGCCGCTTGTTAGCTAATGGTTATATTCTGAAGTTCAACTGGCAGGGGCTGAATATGTTTTTTTCCTTGTATCTTTTATGATATTTGATTATAAAGACAAGTTAGATATGTAAAATCATGGTTTCTGACAATGCATTTTTATTCTCTGGAAAATGAATCTTACATTTTGCTTTCTGTAGTTTTTAAGTAGTTCCACAGTAGTCTACAGGTTTTTGGTTTCCTTTTTTTTTTTTTTTAAAGCAAGCCAAAATAGTTAAAAGAAAATTAAAAATAGCCTGTCTCTTAAAAAAGGTTTATTAACTATTTTATTGTGTATTAACTATTTTTCTTGTGTATTTGAATTAATGAGAAGGATCAAGGTTTGCAAGAGCACATTGGCTGGGTCATCTGACCTAGGTGATCCCGCATTTTCTGTAAAAGATCTTTATCAAGGTTTAATTTTACAGATTTTTTTTTTTCTCCTAGTTAACTACATGTTTTAAGTTTCTTCAGCATAGTGTTCTAGTTGAGAATTAAAAAAGAAATCCAATATTTCAGTTCCCTTTTTTAACTACATGAACTGAAAACAAACCCTGTACTATATGTAGTTTCAAAAGGAAATTCTCAAATATCTGAGGCTTAAAAAAAAATACGGTGTACCAGACATGGGAAAGGGAGAAGGTCACAGGAAAAGAATACAGAAGATAATTTAGAGTTCTGGAAAGACATGAGGACGCTGAAAGGCATGATAAAGTAAAGCTGCTAATCATAGCTTAACACAGCAGGAAGAACTTCATTTGAATTGAAGTATTCTTGAAAGTGTAAGTTCATCAGCACATTGAAAAATAATGACATTCATCTTTAAAGGGCTTAAAATGTTAGTACTTCTTTTAAAAGTGCATCTTAAAGTGGGAAAAGGAAGGAAACTAACAATAAAAATACAGATTGCAACCAAATATAAACAACAGCAACAGGATAAACAGATAATGGTTCTTTTAAAATAAATGAGCAGTGTGACTGTTATGGTATTGCAGAATTTTAATCTTTAACTTGCTGCTTTTCTGATGATTCTTGGGGGTTTTTTTGAAGAACCGGGGACCATGCAGAACAAAATGGAGCTAAATGTGGTGCTGCCATCCAGAAAGGATATGAGAGTGATAGTTCTTATCTACAAGATAAATATCTAGCCTTAGTAACTAAAATAAAACATTTTCTAAATATTTGAACACTAACGAAACCGTGAGTCGGTTCTGGGTTTATAACCAGTCAATATACCAGACAATTTAGATTATGATTTTGATAGAATTTTTAATGGTTCCTAGACATTGCCATAATTCCTTGTTTGCGTAAGTGGGCGTCACTAAGGTTATTGAGCTTATTCAAGTGATCCGGGACTGCTTGGTAGTCGAATTTTGTGGGAGGCCTTATAGAAAGGCAAGTGAAGGTGGTGTGTGGATTTTAATGAGGGTGAAAGACCATATGTACACTGACAGTACTAAACAATTAAGTGTTTCTTTGAGTCAGGTTTTTACTGAAGTACCAGAGGGTCTGGTGGTAGATCCTGTTGTTTTAATGTATCATGTCCACTAAAAGGCATCTGACCGTCATGTTTTTTACATTTGGAGATACTGTACTGTATCAGAGCATGCAGAAGTTACATCAGAATAAATAACACAAGTGAACTACAGAAAAGTTGAAGTGTAGGAAGGATAAAATGAAATTAGTATATTTGAAAACAACAGTTTTTGCTTGGAAGGAATAATCTGAAACTTAGGTACTCATTGGAAAGAATAAGCCTGCGAAGCAGCAGTAGCTGAAGGACAAGGACCTTACAGGATGTGAATTGTTGGCAACTTAATTTTGAATTTGCAATGTAAATCACAAGAATGGAGAGTTAGTAATGTGCTGGACCATGTAAACAAAATTATTCACGTACTGTAGAGGAATGAAAATCATGTCTTTATATGGCCCGTGTATAATTGCTGCAGGAAACCTAGCAGAATCCCTTAGGAAACTATCAGAAAAATATCAATTAATAGGATTCTAAAAACCAGCCAAAGCTATTCTAAATTTTTATGGGGAATTGAGATGTAGAGCAGGAGAGAAGAATTTAGATCTGTATAACTTGTGCAAGAAAAGGGAGATGTTGTTAATATTTACCAATAACAGAGAAGTCAAACATCAAAGAAGGCAAAAAATTGTCTGGGATGATAAACATATTAGCTATTTCTTACTGCTTCACTTAGAAATGATCACTTTCCAGTACCACATTTGCCACACTGTTAGTCCTAATAACAGCATGACCTTACTATCCCATAGCTCCTCCTCTTCTGTACCTTGTTTCACTCATGTGGATTGCATTGAAATAATGGAAAATAAGGCTGGAAGGAATACTGAGGATTGTGTATTCCATTTCCCTTTCCAGTTCTAACAAAGATATTTTGACCAATGTTTTCTATTTTTTCCTTAAATACTGCCAGTGAAAGAGACTGTAAACGCAAACATTGGGAGTGCAGAGACTTTGGGCTTTTCTGTACCCTCTTAGTGCCCGGAACAACGTGACTAAACCTCTCCAGGTCTCCAAACACTATCGTAACAATGAAAAGTAGAAGACAGAACAGGAAATACTGAGTGAAATTGAGAAAAGGTGTACGCTAGAAGAAAGCCTGTGAAAGGAAGAGCTTCTAGGCAATGGGGAACTGCTCTGGAGAGGCATAGCGCATGCATTTGGGAAGCTTAGAACCATTGTAGATAAAGCACGAGTACATGCCTGTAGGCAGTGATCTTGGTCTGACTGTTAATTATCTGCATTTTGACTTCTGAACCTTTTGTATTTAACACATAGGATGATGCTGTTTTATAATTAAATGTTGACGTGTTTTAGATAGAGCTGTCAGAATCAGATTTTCTATGCTTGGAAGACTGTGTTGGATGAGTTGTGCCTATCTGTTTCAATATTACTACTGCAGACCTTCTTCCTCTCCAAGACTGTAGACGTCTCCAGAAAGGTGGAGACGTTTGGTGACATGCATCTCTTTCCATTTACCCAGAACACGAAAAATAACAATGCTTTCACTTTATTTATAGGAGGTCGGTGGTTCTGTTTAGATGGAAAAGTTAATGTTTCTGCTTAGTCCAATTTATTCTTTTGATTCTCTTGCTTCCCATTGTGTGCTGTTACGGCTGCAGGACATGTACAGGAATTTGCATGCTTCACTGACTATGACAAAGAGCTGGTTTGTCACTGGAAGGTGCCTGCACAAACGAATTGCTCCAAAGAATTCCTGCTGTACTACACAAAAGCATTACTTTCTGAGCCGTAAGTGTTTAATAAGATGTTACATTATAATTGTTGGAACTTCATATATCCTATAGCCATTATCCGCTTTGATTCCCTCCCTCTACCATGGGAGTCTGGGGCAAAATGTAATCCTGATTGTTGTTCTTGCCAGAAGGAAAATGGGTTGCTGCACGCTCTGTTCAGTGGTCTACTCTACTGCAGACCTCTCTGCACTCTTAGTACTCGTAGGAGTGGTAGGGCTCTCATAAGTTTACCCAGCCTTCATTTCGTGTGAAATTTTACCTCCTTCAGGAGAATCTTACCTGATTTACCAGTCTGTAGCCTGTGTGAAAGGTACTCTCCCCTGGAGCCGAGGTGATTATTTCTCCATACAGTCTAACTCTGTTCAAGCACAAGCTGTTGTCACTGTTTTGCAGCAGGGTCAGTCATCATCTCCTGCTAAGTAAGATGCATCTGGGCTCTCCTGTTCCTCTCCATATGATTTCTCCACACAGACATCCAAATAACATCACTGCAGTAAACCTGTTCCTATACTAGCAAGATGTCGGTCTGTTCCTTCAGAGGCTGAAGTGTGACAAAGGGTGTTAATTTTTCCTCTTGAGATCAATCATTAGCCTTTCTGTCACATTTTTCGTTCATGTGATACAGATATCCAAGAGGTGTTCAGGGAAGGTGGGTTGTTTGGAAGTTTGGGGGAGATCAGTTTTGGTTTGGATTTGTTTGGACTAAACATTTCTAGGAACTGAGCTTGTTTGTCTTAGATTTGATTAGCTCTACACATTGGGAAGCTTGATTTCACCTTTCAAGAAATAGTGTGCCACGCTCTCTAAACATCACATAATTTTCTGCCTGTTTTTCAGAAGTCGTGTGTGTGTCCCTGAGAATGGAAAAGACAGTTTAAGGTGCACTTGCACAATATATTCGGATTATTTTGTATCAGCCCTCACATACATTCTAACTCTACAGTTCAATGAGACTGATACGTGGAATAACAGTGTTACACCAGCGCTGGTTGGTAAGAAACTGTTTATTTTGTCACCAGGACATCTGGTTCCAGGCTTTGCAGTCTTAGCTAACTCCTCATTCATGTCACTGGAACACTTTTTCCTTATCAGAGGTGAAAGGTGCCATGGTAGCTTAAATGCAAAATCCATTTGGCTTAGAAACCTGATTCTTAAGGAAACAGTATAAGTAATGGGGCCAGCAGAGTTGATTCTTCCTCTAGCTGTACCCTCTCAGCTGCCAGCCAGCAGCAGTTTGGGGGCTTAAATGTTTCCTTAGTGCATTTTACTTGTGGCTGTAGAATTCAAGGATGCAGAGGAATGTGCTACTTCCAGTTTTTAGAAAGGCACTAGGCTATCCCTACTGAAATTTCTTCCATTCCTGTCTCCCTTATACTCTGATTTTTTCATGCTAGTTGAATCATCCCCTTCCAGAGATTTTTACAGTAATTGCTGTTGGATTATAACAACCAGTGATAAAAAGTTAATGATTGTGCTCTTTCACAGGACAGACCGTAGATACAGTTTATGTCTCTCTATAGGCATCTAGTTTGTTTAGAACAGTGTGTTTGTTCATACACTTGTCACCTTAAACACTCGGAAAAATCATTCACATACCTTAGGTAGGCATTTATCTGCAGCGATGAGCTGGTTCTTTTCAGAATACTTGATTGTCACTGCGGCTTATCAGCAGAACAAGCCGGAGCCTGCATCAGTTTCTAAGAGACAGGTAGCCAGGACAGCCTGGCTGCCAAGTTCTCAGAAGCTCTGTGCCTACCCCACGGCACCGCATGCTATTGTGAGGGTGCAGGTTGTTCCCATCCAGTGCACCAAAAGTTTGAACTTGCAGTTTGTTCAGCTAGCTTGAAGATTCAGTGCTTATTAATGAATACCTTGCAGTTGCTCTATTTTGGCCTCTATATCCTTGTGCTACAGGATAGTGAAAACAGCTAAATGAGAGTCTCATGACTGCAATGAGATTCTGGTCTCTGGTGAATGTTTGTCTCTCTACTTCTCTCCATCAGTGCTTTCCCATTGCCATGTTCTCCTTAATTGTATTTTTTAACATACAGTTAAGCCAAGGGCCCCCAAAAATCTTACCATTGAGAAAGTTGAAAATGGTAATTTCAATCTGAGCTGGGAGGAGAGCTATTCTCGTCCATCCATGCTCTCTGGAAAGCCGGTCATCTATGAAGTGAAATACTGGAGGAAGCAGCACCCGACAGAGGTAAGAGACAGGCAGTCTCTTCATTTTCTGTCTCTCTGGAGCTTACAGGTTTAAAAAGTCTTCTGAAAAGTCTTGAAACCATTTCATGAATAATGTTGTAAGGGTCGGCGAGGGCAAGTCCTACAATGTTCCTGATCACACACTTGCCACGGGTCACATTGTCCCAAGGTGATTCAGCTGGGCTTTGAAGGATTGAAACGCTTGTGACTGCCATCCCAAAATGGTCTGATGCTCACAGTAGACAGGACAGAGATTGAAAATACAATGCTTCTGTTCCCTGAACTTCATTTGCTCCTTAGACATCAGGAAGCTGGAGACTGTTCATGACTCTGTGGCGCACTTGAGGAATTTCAGGCACCTTGTGAACAATCCAGCACTTTAGGACTGGGTGTCTTCTGGTAGGGGAAGAACATGCATGGTGACATGTCACAAATACCACCCACTCATGACAGCAAAATGCAGTCTTACACACAGCAGATTAGGTATACAGTCATTCATTTGCGCATTTGTGAAAGGTCGCTGAGACACATAACACTATTGTTACTTAACTGCTGTCACCCCATAAAGAAATCAAAGTGAACTTTCTCACTTTCTTTTCAGGTTTCTGTAAAAGCAATTAATTATCAGGCAAAAAGCTTTGAAATTACTGCAAGCTCCTTGAGGAGAGGCTATGACTATGTTGCAAGTGTAAGGTGTAACTATACAGAATACCCGGCCTACTGGAGTGAATGGAGTGAAGAAGTTGAATTTCACTATGGTAAGTATTGTAACAAATAGCAGCTTGATAAAAGGATGGTATAGTTTTATAAACCATATCATATATACCCTGCTGCTCTCCTCTCAAGAGGAGAGTTACGTAATCATCATCATCCTTTTGAATGTATTGTGGATACATCTGTAAAGGCTTCCAAAGAGACTGAAGATAAAAAGGTAACTCCTGGGGAAACTAAGGAAGAGAAGACCAAGGGAAGTTGGATTGTTTAGCCTTGTGAAAAAAAGGCTGAAAGGGGATGTGTTTATTCTCTATAAATATTTCATGAAGTAGACACCAGGGAAGAAGAGATACTTAAACTCAAGAAAAACATTGACGTAAGAGCAAGTAGGTGTAAATGAGCAAGAGATATTTAGGCTGCAAATTAAGCAATACTTTAATCATTAGAGGACTGGGGGTTCATAAAAATCTCTGAAGAGCAACAGAGAGGAAAAGATGCGTAGCTGCACTACCGTGGAGAGGATAATGCCATTTTAGGAACTGTGTGACACGTTTGTCCCCGAGAGCTGACAAATGGCCTCACAGGACATGTCGGCTCGTCCAGCTCCTAACACTCACTGTAACTGGCTGCAGTACCCACATTGATCTTTCAGACATGCCACGTACCGTCACCACTGGTAGCTATGTATGTTCTGTTGTTTATCTGCTGGAGGCTTTAATTTACATCCTCTAAAGGAGCATTTTTTAAGGCACAAAAGAAGAGCAATGACTTTGGTATTGCCAGGAGTTGTATTTATATGCATATACACATGTAAATGTATGTGTTTATTTAACAGATTACCAACTAACAGCTGAAGACATTCTGCAGATGGCTGTTCCTGTATCCTGCATACTGATCATGGCAGTATCTATAATTTGTTACTTCTGTTTTACCAAGTATGTATCGTACTGTTCACAGGTTTTATAGAGTAGCAGTTTGCGCAGATGTCGGTGTTGCTATTGATTAGCTGAATGTCTAGTAGTACAGGAATCTAATGTTTTGTTTTTCCTCAGCACTTTTATCTAGCTCTCTATGAGCAAACGTTTTATAAACACAAATCAGTTGGACTCTGTCATTTTCTGAATAGATAACTGTATATTCTCTATTAACCTTACTAAAATGGGCTTGTTATAGCATCCAAAACAGGCTCCAGTTTTGGGGTTTGTCAGTTTTGGACCCCATTCTTTGCTGAAGTTCCAGTAATGATGGTTAAATATCTGTATTTCTTTTAAATTTTTTTTTAGTGGTAATGTGGAAGTAGGATCCTATCTGTTTTGCACATGATTTCAAACATGATTAGAGGAACACGTGACTGTGGTTATGCAGGGCAGTCACGCACCAAACATATAAGCATCTTTGCACTAGTTTAATGAAAACCAGCACTTGGACAGGCACAGAACAAGTACTTTCTCTTGCTGCAATGCAGATGGCTAAGAGGGAGAGGGAAGTGTGCGCTGATGAAGCCAAAATGCAGTCAAAGCAAATAATATTACTTCTTCCCTTGCAGAGTGAAGAAAGAATGGTGGGATCAAATCCCAAATCCAGCAAAGAGCCATTTGGTCGTAAAAAATGTCAAGGTAATTTAAAGGCTTTGCAAAAAATACCTTTTCCTGATCACCAGAAGTAGACTATGTAGTAAGTGCTATTGTCTGGCTAGTGGAGGGGATACTAAATACAAATCACATGTGTTCTAAATCTCATTTGTATGTTTATTAGTTTTCAGTTTTGTGCTACATTGATGAAATTAAGTTCCCTTTACACGACTTAAAGCAGAGGCATATGGAAAACCAAATGTAAGTAGGATAAAGGGAAAAAAAAATCTCTGCTTTACAGCATGAAATAGTTTCCTATTACATAAACATTAACTGTGCTTTCCTTTTGACTTCCAAAAATAGAAGTTGCAAGAACTGTCTGGCTCAAAGTTTGTCAAGTCAAAACTTAAAGGGAAAAGATAACATCAGAAATATTGAGGAATCTTGCAGTTGCCACAGCAAGTCTGGAGAGTGGTTTCCGAAAGGCAACAATGCAGTTTTAATCCCTGAGACAATTCTGGTTGAAGAGTCTATAGAAATCTGTGAATGTTTAACAGACATTGAAGCTGAGAGCCAGGAGGAGACTAGTAACCAGATGACCTTGTTGGAGCCTTGTGAGAGCAGTGTCAGTGCTTTCAGAGAGCACACTGAACACAATGATGCACTAGCTAACATGTTTATTGAGCTGCTGGCAGATGAAAACAACATGCAAGACAATAAAGACCCAGACATCATTACAGGTGAGAATAAAACCTTTGAGAAACTTGACTCAGAAAATCCATCACAGCGAAATCCAAAAGAAAGCGCAGTCCAGAGTCAGCAGCCATGTGATATTTCTCATACAGTCTCCCTTTTCACCAAAGCCTCTCAAGATGATTACAATTGCAGTACAACCAGCAAGAAGTCGGAAGAATCCTTTGAATCTGGCTATCAGAGCTCCAGCGTAAATTCTGCTTCTCTGGATGGAAGTGATCTTCAACATATGGTTCATGAAAGCCTTTTTCCATGCAGTTCTGAAAGTCAGCATGACTCGTGCGTCCTGATCCAGGAATCTCCAAATAAACCATCCTCTGGGACCAAAAAAGACAGAATAAGCAACCCTGCACACAAGAGTTTTGATACCGTTGCGTCTCCATCCATGAGGCTATGTAGCTCTGCATATAAGAGCTTTGACACCCTTATCTCTCCATCTGTGGAGCCCTGTGGTTCTGCCTACAAGAGTTTTGACACCCTTACGTCTCCATCTGTGGAGCCCTGTGGCTCTGCCTACAAGAGTTTTGATATTCTTGTGTCTGCATTCAAGGAACCAAGTAGCTCTGCCTATCAGAGCTTTGATACCCTTATGTCTCAGTCTGTGGCTAACAGTAGCCAGACTCTGTGTTTTGAAAATGTCTGCTCCTTACCACCTTTGACACAGTTTTCAGAGACACCAGAACTTAGCTGCAGAGATCAAATTTATCGACCCCCTAGCAATCAGACATGTTATACTAACTACAGATCTCCCTGCACTGAGCTTGATTTTCAGAACACCTGTTCAGAACATACTGATTTGCCATCTTTCTCTACACACGCAAATGACAGTGCTTCAGCTCTCCTACCAGCGGAAGAAATACATAAGCAAGTAACATATCAAAATGTTCAAAAGAAAACCAATATAATTTTGTGCCCCATTGGACCTCCACCATCTGGTTATCAACCGTTTGATAATGCAGTTAAATGTAATGGTACTTACTGTGACAGTGACAGTGAGGTTATCTCTAGGTCACTGTATGGACCCTTCATTCATCTTTTGTACAATAACCTGAGAGAAACACCTGCAGGTACCATAATCTGTGAACCTGACCAGAGGACAGATGACCACCTGTGTTTGACTGTACAGGATTTTGACTGCAGCATTGTCCCAGGTTTAGCCTCTAGTGAGGATGTCACACATACCAGTGATGGCAGCCATTGGATCATCAACTCTATTGAGCTGGACTGTCAAGATTTTAATAGCAGAGAAAGAACTATAAAGGGGACAAAACCTAACTGCTTTAACTGCACTGCTAAAGGAATGCAAGAGAGCAGCAGTAACAGACTAAATACTGACTTTCACTGCCACATGCACAACCACTTGAGGAAACTTGGAAATGCAGGGGAAAATAGAGAGGTGATAAAGCATGCCGTAGGCAGGAGGTGTGGCTCAGTGGCTAGCTTACCAGAAGAGTCACTGGACAGCATTGGGCTCAATTCAGAAAGAAAAACTGCAGAGCCCCTGGAGTTCCTGGTCTCGGACAAGTTGTCACCTGCTCTTTTTGTGGATGACTCCTGTCCTGATTCTCACACCATTCACAGTGAGGGTTCCAGACTGGCACCTGCAGTTAAAAAAACACCAGTGGAACTATTGAGGGAAAACAACAGGAAGAATGAGAAAAAAATGAAACTTTTACAAGCCCTTGCTCAGGAGGACAACTGCTACATGAAGGTTGCCTAGCCACAATTGCCAAGACTGAACCAAACCAGTCTTTGGAAATAAACTATATCGCAAATTGAAATGTTGCTTGTTCTTCCAATCTTGCATAAAGTGAGGGCTGCTGCAGTTCAGACTTGGATTCAGTGGGCTGTAACACTCATGCCTGCTGCAGGGCTGGCAACCTGTGTGTGATGCAGGCGCCTGGGGGACAGTAGGGGTTAGCACCTAACAATTGCACCTACAACTCTATTGGGGGCGAAGCCAGAGCTAAAGTTTCTCTGCCTGTGATTGTTTTCCAAAAGTGAGCAGCAGCTGCATAAAGTAGGAGTTCTTAGTACAGCTCCTGTGGCTATTGCCCTGGCACTGTGTGTTGCTTGAGAAGTGCACAAAGGTGATGTGGAAGGTGTGGACACACCTGGAAGTGGGACGTAGGTGCAGGTCAAAGGGGAATTTGACTGCCTTGCACTGACAGTATCACACAGATTCCATAATTTATTTATTGGGAGAGGAGGGGAGGAGGGAGGTCCTGTGTGGCTAGCACCAGCATGGGGTATATGTTTCTATACTTGTTCAACCAAGACCTGAAACAAAGATTACTGTCATTTGGGCTTAAGCAATGCTATTATTGATGATTAGTTTCCTATTCTGTAGAAACAAGCAGAGTTATTTCATACTTCTACAGCTGTAATTGGAATTGGACGTTTCTAAGCAGTGTTTTCCCAGAAAGTTTATCCAGTTTATGGTCAGACTCCCTAAATTGATGGAGCATTTTTTTGGCTTCTTGTTCTTGTCCAGTCAGAATGGGAATTATGCCTGCAGCATTAAGGCAGCATATACTTCTTGTTGGGTAATTGTTCCAAAAGTTTTACTCACGACTCTGAACTTTAAGGCATTATCATATATTTTTGGTATGGTAAATTCTACCCTAGTATGCCGGCAGTGGCACAAAATAGTTAAGAACTGTGAAGTAATTTCATGTGTATTAAAATACTTATGTGTAGTCTCATTATTTAGAAAACCCTATTTGCATTGCCATTCAGAAGGAAGGAGATTGTAATGCTAAGCACAGAAACCGGTTCAACATGTTTTGTAAGATACTTGTACTGCAAATGAGGGCAATCACTGCTGTAGTTAACATCAGCACAAATTCTGTGTGGTGGGAGGGCTGGGAGGCAGGCAGATGAAGAGGCTTTCCAGGAGCCATCAACCAAACCCGCACTGAAATGGTGGAACAGGAAGATGCATCGAGGCCGTGGTCTGCCTCATGAGCAAGCTGACTCACTTCCCTAAATCCAAGCAAAGTCAAGTTTAAGCAATATCCCACAGCTAGTTATTGCAGCTACCCAGAATGGGTTGCTCAGTGTTTGTTGTAGTAGCACAGGGCTTTTAAGGGAGACGCAGGGACACCAGTGCTGCTTTCTTCCCATTCTGCTCAGGCCAGGATTGGAAAGCTGTTTGCTGCAGCACTTCTCTGCTGAGCCCCAGCTTCATTCTGCCTTTCCGTGGCTTTTTTTCTTCTACATAGCTATGCCCTCCATTTCCGTTGGATGGCTTTCTCTGGTGAAATCAAACTGTAACTCTTTGAGAAGGGGGAGCCCTGTTCCTCTGCCTTTGCATAACCCAGAACTGGCGATAAACAGCGGGGCTGCCTGGGTGGCTGGCAAGCTCAGCCCCTGTCCTGCGATAGGCACGGTGCACGGCTGCAGTGGAACCTAAGTTCGTGTTCCGTCCTCCACTGCCTCCGCTTTTGCCATGTGGAGCTTTTGTCGGGCTATAAAATGCAGGTAGGTTTCAAACGACAGGTTTCTGGCCTAAGATGATGATCTGCCCGGAGTACGTGGGAGTTCTGACTTCGGGCTGGCTCCCAGGACTGCCAGCGAGGTGTGCTGGCCTGAGCCACACCTCCCGGGGACCAGCCTGTGCTTCCAAAGGCACCTTACCCTCCTGAGAGAGGAGCTTCATTCCCGAAGGCTGGGACCCTCCCAGCATGTCCTTTTTAGCTAGTGGAGGGCTCCTACCAGGACAGAGAATTACTGATCGTAGTAAGTGTATTTTCAGTGTTTTTCAGTTTGTTTTGTAAGACTACAGTGCAAGTGGAGGCCTGCACAGAGTTTCAGCCTAGTTATAATGCCATGTGTTACTCGTGCACAATCACTCCATTGCCACATCTTTCTCACCTGGCTGCCTACCAAGTATTGGCAACCTGACTCGCTGTGAGTGAAATGGGTTCCTGAGAACAGCGGGCGTATTCCCAGTTCCTGAGAAGCTTGCTCTGATACATTGCTTTTCCTTTGCAGGGAATGCCACAGCCTTGCCTATTTTTCTGTCTTTGCTTTCTGAACAGTGTTAGCTCCTTGGAAATATGCGCCTGCACAGAACAGCTGTTGGGAAATTCCTATCGATCACAAGGCTTGTCATTGCCTGTGGAAAACTAACAATAACCACAAGATGAGGCAAGCAGGAGCTTGAGGATGTGGGGTCAAGTTCTTGAGGTTAGGAACAAGTTAATTGAGAGTGGAGGAGGGGTCAGCTTTCTAAATAACTTGTCTCTGCATCTTGCTTTGGGAGCCTGCGTTGTTCAGGCAGGGTGCAAGGATGTCCAAGGGCTTATCCATCATGAGCTACCAACTTTATCTAAGAAAACAAGTTCTTTTAGGTGTTGCATTCTAGCAGTGACATGGCCAAAGGAACAAGAGGTGAGAGAACCAAAGGAGGGGGTTGGTACTTCCAAAACCTGCTCTATAATGTTTACCTCTGACTGTGGAATTGTGACAAAACTCCTTAGTGAATAGAGACTGAGAGGACAGTTTGCTTTCTCCTAGCCGTGTCTTTTCTGTAGAGAACTCCTTAGGGACCATGATTTGTACAGTTTGTATTCTAGCTCTGACAGAGATGCTCCCAAAGTGTGTAGTTTTGCATACAGTTGCTTTCACAAAGAATAGGTGTTTTTGACTAGTTCTTAGGGGAACTGTGCCCGTGCAATGCAGAGGCACATGCGTGTGCGTGCGCACACACAGATCATTTCCCTGCCTCTGCTGACTACAAGGTCTGCCCCAGGCTCCCACATGGTGATGTAGCATGGTCACACATTACCCAGAATTTTAATTTTTTTCACCGTGCTGCTGTGACTGAGGCAGCCGTGTCATGCCATCAGCTTTTCATCAGATGTTGCAGCCATGGCACACAGCCCTCAAGGCCCCTCTGCCTAAACAGTGGTGACAAGGTTAGAAGCCAAGCAACATCTCAGCATGAACTTGCTGCGAATCAGAGCAATGAGAGCGATGAACCAGTCCGGTTGTCAGCTGCAGGACTATCGTCTCTCAAAGCAGATGATTGCTCCAAAGCAAAGGAAAAAGCCGAGTGAGGAAGAGGACACTTTCCAGGTACCTTACTAACACACTTAACCAAAGTTAAAGCTTACTAAATTGCCATACCTCGGTGTGTTTTCCCAGCATACCTAATAACAGCCATCAGCAGCACCACTGGTGTGCTAAGTCCTGACTGTTCTCATTCTTTGACAAGCTGAGAAAGCAATGTTGAGAGGAACTTTACATCTCTGCTGTACTCTGGCCAAAGATGCTTTGCTCTGTTTGTCCCTTTTGCTGTCCCACTTCCATCCTGTCCCTTCTGCGGCTTTCTACAACGTGGACATTTCCACACAGCTACGTTCTACCCTCCAGCAAGACTGCAAGATGAAAGAGAAGAAAAACTGGCTGCAGCCTTAGATGAACCGAGTGGGGAACTGACTGCTGTGGCACATTAAGCTGCAAAGGGGGGAGGAGCAGCTGTTTACTTCTTTTTTTGCTCTGAGCCAGAATACTTTCTATAAAACTCTGACCGTCTGTGCAGGAGAGTTGAAATTCTCTGTTCTGAATGCAGAGAGGCAACTGTAATGGCAAGAGTTGGTCCAGCCTGTGACCCACAGCCTGTCTTTGATAGAGAGGTGACAGCGCTAGACCTGCCCAGTCTACAGAGCGTGGCAGGCATCCTAAGGAACTCCTGTCCCAGTTCAGTGATGGATCAGCTGCTTCCATGGTCCCCTCTGTGCTCTATTGTGTAAGAGCAGGGCGTTCGCAGCAGTGTGGTGTTTGTCCTCTGCTTGAAGGTTACTGAGTCGGTGACTAACACATCACTGGGACTTTCCTACTTGCTGCTGTTTCCCCAGCTCTTAGACATGGGGGAATTTGCCATAAGCTGAAGAGTCTGAGGTTGGCTGCTTCTCCCCAGCTCAGCCACTGCTGGTTTCACTTGCAGTGAGCCACCCACACAGCAACAAGAATTATAATGGGGTGAGAAAGCACTGGACTGCCTTCTGGGTGTAGAATTTCCACACCTGGCTCGGGGTTGCAACCAGTCTCCCGTTCTTGTCTTGGTGCTCTGGAGAGTTGCTATGAGAACCAGGTCTGCACTGGCTGTGAGGGACCTGAAGTTTGTGCTCTTGGCCCTTGGTGAGTAGCCAGCAGAGGTCTCAAGGAGCTGGCTCTGGCAGGCTCATGCTGTGCTGCGTTCACTAACCAGTGCATGTGTCTGACAGGCTCTGGGCTTGAAGGTTATGCAGGGCAGCTCGTTGCTGGGTGGTCTGCTCCCCCAGTGCCTAGCTGAGGCACTCCAGAAGCACATAGTGTGCTCTTCCACAACAGGAGGGAGGCAACAGAGCCATCAAGCGCCTTGTTTCCTCCACAAGGGCAGGAATTATGACCCATAGTTTACTGTGCTACCTGTTCCGTGGCCTCAGTCTGAGCTGTGTTGGGCCCTGCAACAGACACTGTCATCTGGAAGCATCAGAGATTCTTCCCACTTCTGGTCAGGCCACCTTTGCTGTTCTTATGACTTGTCCTAAAAACCTCCAGCTGTGCTCCCCAGTGTGAAGGACCAACACATTCAACTGCCATCCATATTGTCTTTATTTTGCACATTACCTGCCATTGTTTTAGCTTCTTGCTGCTCCTAGCACGTCACTTTCCAACTTCTGCACAGTCACAGTGGCAGGGTAAGGAGTGCAGAAACCAGGCTATGCAGAGCTGGTCACAGAGCAGCAACCAGGGCATCCAAGCAGCTTCCTTGTTCGGGCAAGAGCCTCACACCACAACCAAAGCCACCGTGGAGCATGGAATCCCCCAGCCCCTACATTTTGTAGGAACAGCCTCCAGGCTCCTTCTCTTCTTGCGGAGCACTGTAAATGTTTACCAGTGCTGATACTGATGTGACACAATTTCATCGCGTTATGCCCTGTGCCAATAACCCCATGTTTTGGCCTTTTTAGCCTCAAACAGAACAAAGTCCTTCCTTCTGCCACCTTACTATGAACTACCAGCATCATAGCAAAGCCACAGCTTGACAAAACTTGGACTGCCTCAAGAAAATCTCCTGAAGCCTTTTGGCTTCTCTATGCAGAAATGTATTTTGAATTTTTGGAAACATTGGTTACTTTGGAGCAATCTGTTTCCATGAAAATCCTGTTTATCGCCAACTTCGTTAATATGCCCTAACATATTGCAAGGTGCTTCTCATAACTCTGCCTCTTTGTCCATCCTGCACCCCCATCCCACGTTCTCTCCTAAAGACACGGTACATCCATGCCAGTGACATGAGAAGCCACTAATTGTGTCTGGGAGGGAGCCAGCAATGCTACTGGAGACCGTGGTCTGCCATGCGATCGTCTCCTGCAGCTCACTGCTTGCCACGTGGAGGCAGCATGCGATGTGAGCCGTTAGCTTTTGCATTGAAAGTGGTTCCACAGTCAGAGGTTGAAAACAGCTAGTGTGGTTTTCGCACTACGAGAGATGCCAGAAGCTGTCCAAGGCACACTCAATTGCTGTACGCAGCCCCAGGTATGGAAGGCCTGCTGTAAAAGCTTGTGGCCAGGCAGCATGGGTGGGGTATGCTGATTTTTGGCAGCTGTGGTAAAACAAAGGTCCAAGAGGCTCAGGTGAGGCTCTTCCCATAAAAAGCTGTATGCCAGCAGCAGAGTTCTGGTCTTGGTGCATCCCTGCAAGCGGACATCTGGGGACAAGCTGATGGATGTTGGCTCTAAGTGGGTCAGTTTCTGCCAACCTGCGTGAAATGAGCAGAGGAGTTCTGCTGGTACTGCTGACTCAGGTGAGTGCTGTGGGAATGTGTGATGGACTTGCTGACCTTGTGCAGAGCCAGTGCTCTTTGGAAGCACAAACTTGGAAGGTGTGACCTGGGACCAGCCTGAGACTGGCTGGGATAGGGGAGGATGGAGAGGATGGGACACATCAGCCGAACAGACAAGAAAAGGCTGATGCTTAGTTTGTGAAGCTGCAGGAACCCGGCTGTGAGGCAGGACTCAGACAAATGTATGGAGGGAGAGTACTGCCTGTGGGCTCTCCGAAGGGGTCCGGGCTGTCAGAGGAGGGTGGCGTGGAGGCTGCCTTGGGGAGAGCATGCTTCCCTGTGGGCTGAATGTATACAGTGTAGTGAGGCATCTGGGGAGATGCTCTGGGCACGTTTTGCATGGTGCAGATGAGGGTGGTGGGTTTGAGCCTGAGCAGGGCTGTAGGTTTCTGTTCCAGATGGTTAGGGTGAGTTCACAGGCACAGTCATTCCTGTTTCTGTTTACCAGCATGTGTCTGGTGATTTCCTAAGAGAATATATGAGCCTCTGTGCGATCCCCTTGGTGTGAGCAAGACGTACATAGTCACAGCTCTGTGAAGGTAAGCCTTTTCCTCTGGCAGGAGCCAAAGTGATGTCCTCCTACTACAGCCTTCATACAGAACGGGTTCAGTCTTGACGTATGTTGGGGAAAACAAGAGGCTGAGTCTAATGTTGGTGGCTACAAAAAGACAACTGGCAAAGACAAAAGGGAGGCAGGAAGGCTGGGTGCTGGGGTCTCTGTAGGTGGCACTCAGCATTCCCCAGACGGAAAGCAATGCACTCTCCGTCCTCTGTGCCGCATCCTGTGGCAGCTCACAGGCTGCTAGCTGGGGGGCTTTGTTGTTTTTCAACCTGCTGCTTTGCTGACTAACACCTCCGCTTTCTGCCTGGCTCATTCATATTTTACCCCATTTCCTGAGCTTTGAGGTGGTTTCTTCTATTGCTTTCCCTTCCAGTAGAACACTATTACTCATGTCTCAGCTGTTCTCCTGCCATTTTTTACTCATTACTTTTCATAACGTATGATTATCTTCCTCCTAAATGTCACCAGCCAGTAAAGGTGCCTTTGATCCTAGAGTTATACTAGGTTATACCTTTGACGATGCTGAGGATATTGTTTTAATTCCATTGTGACAGGAAGAAAATACAGAGGTAGTACTGTTTGTGTGAGGTTTTTTCCCCACCTCATGAACTTGATAACTGCAAGTGTCACTAATTCTTCCTTCTAGAGAAAGGAATTTTCAGCTCTGATTGTTATTTCCTCTGAGTGTATTTATTCTTGGTGATAAATACATACAGATGTTGCCCGTCTTCTAGACATGGCAAAATGCTTTTGGGTCATTAATAACTTTAGCAGAAGCTACCAAGCCTTCCCTGGTGTGCCCTTCACACTTCTTGGTGAATATTGCCGCTGCAGGCTGGGCTGAGATTACAGCTGGATGAAAGTAGTTGCCTCTTGCCTTGAACCAAAGCCATGGCAATTGAACTGCTTCAGGTCTCCAAGTGCTTTACCTTGGGGGCTGAATTCAGCTGCCCTGAAGTGCCATGGAACCTCAGGTGTAGAGGAGTCCTTGCACACACAGCACAGAGTGTCTCTAGAGCTGTGTGCTCTTGGAGATGGTCGCTGCATGCTGAGCCCACTGACTTGCTTTGTTCCATGCAGGAGGTGTATCTATGTACTGTGCTCCAGGTGGCAACAAGTATCAGGGCTCCTAGAGATCCTGCATGTGTCCCCTACATCATGGCTCTTCCCAGGCTGGCTATGATGGATGCAGTCCCCCTCAGGCACTGACAGAGATCTGGTGGGTCACTCTGTGCTGGGCTTTCCAGGAGTGAAGAGCTAGGTGTATGTTAAACATTTGCTCTGCGGGGACATTGCACAATGCAATGCTCTTCACATTGCAGCACTTGCACAGTTCCACATATGTACATGCGTGTACTTGCACATGCATACATGTACAGTTACAGTGCTAAATGACAGAGGAGAATCAATCATTAAGTTTCAACACATCTATGGGTGATGAGCTGTTCCAGCCTTCTGGCAGGCCCTTAATGCTTCTCTTGGCTTTATTCTTCACCAGCAGTGAGCATCACAGAAGGGAAACAGTGCACATCTGAATTCTGGCAGTCGGTGAAGGATAAACTTTCTCAAATTAAAATTAACTATCTTGGAAAAAGAAGTTCCAGCTGCCACTGCTGCCCTTCCTAGGGCTCGTTACCTACCTCTCTTTCCTTGTCTATACAGTAAACACCTCCATGCCCCTGACTCACCCTGGGAAAAACAGATGTTTTGGACCATTGAGGCCAGGGCAGGTGGCTCTTGACCATGCTTGTCAGGTAGTTGCTGATAACTGGCTGGCCCATGTGCTGGTTGTGCACTGTTATAATGTGTATGGAGAAGATCCTGTTAGCCCAACAGCTGTTCCTCATCGTGTTTGGAGCAGTCTCTGCAAGAGAGACCAGCTCTTCGTTCTGCACGCTTTGTGGATGACTTACAGGCATGGTGTCAGGCCCAAGCTTCTAGAAAAGATTTGTCTCAGCTGATGCTGCCGATGGGTTGTGGAGATTGCCACTGGTGGGTGCAGTGTGGGATAGCACAGGGTCAGTTAGGCTGAGCAGCTAAGCTAGGCGTTTCCCAGGCGGTTAGTAATAGCTTTCTCTTGTGATGACAGCAGACCAGTGCAGCGGTGCAGCTTTTGCCCCATGGTTACACAGGACTCTCCAAGCTCTGCTAGCACCATTATTTGTGCAAAAGAAGGAAGGGGCAGCATGTGTGATCAGTCCACACATGGTGGTAGTCTGGCAGGTACAAGCCACATGGCTCTTAAAACATGCAATAATACACATTTGATATTACAGAGCTAATTTTTAAAAAAAGAATACTGGTGGTACTGTAAGACTACCTGCTTTATAAATTGAAACATATTGCATCTAAATGCCTGTTTTTCTCTCTCCTTAACTCATTAAAAATGAAAAATCACTTGTGCTACTTTATGTGTAACTGCTCAGGCTGCAATTGTTCTGTATTATCCTTTTGTTGTATATTAACTGAATCCCATGTTAGCTTTTCTAATAGCTTTGGTTTAAACCTGCTGGCCTGCTTTATGGCCAAGGATACCCTACTTCCTTATATAGGAACTCTGGCATGTTGTAACACTCTTACAATCTTCTGGGAACGTCCCCGGACATAGTGACACCTCACTTTGTTCCTGCCTATATATCAGCGTAGGAATCACAGCTGCTCTCTTTCGCACTGTTATTAGTAGCTTCTCCATGGCTCTGTATTCATTGCTCCAGGCTGGGATGAGCAGCCTTTTAAGTCTGGATTTCTCCTTTTCAATCAGATGTTACATATGCTGGAAGCAGTAAGCTCCTGATTTTTTTTTTTTTTTTCAAATATCTTTTAATAAGAGTTGGTATTACAGTNTTTAAATAAGCTTGAAACAGTAAGTTTCTTATTTTTTTTTTTTTTTTTTCAAATATCTAATCAGTACATGAGAGAGAGAGAGAGACGGCTGCTACTGCTGAATATGGAGCTGGGACCTTCTGTCTTGAGCATCATCTGACAATCTTATGCTTCTATGGCCTGTGATTGCTGCATCCTTGCCTACATGAGGGATGGGATTTATTTTGTTCTTTACTATAAAAATGTATTGTACTTAGACTGACCAGCCATGTCTCTCCCATAGCTATAAGGGAAATTACCGATACCTGAGGAGCCCTGAGGTCTGGGTAGAAGCTGGCCCCGACTGGCTGTGCATCTGCTGCCCCGGGCTGCCAGGCCGGGTTGTGCTGTGCTATGCCAAGTCTTTGCATCTCCTCTCGGTGTGCGGTGGATGAGCAGTGGGCTCAGCAGGTCTCGGGGCTGAACATAGAGCCTGCTCACCCTGCACCCAGCTGCTCTGTGCCCGCTTCGCTGCTGCTGTCTCCTTGGGTTATTCCAGCTCCTTGTTCGTTACCGTCTACCACCACATCGTGCTGTGTGTGCCCAGTCCCCGTCACAGTGCTGTTCCTTTCCCTCTTGCCCAAGGACACAAGGAGCATGCATTGGGCTCCTTGCAGCCCCTTTGAAGTATGCGGAGGTGAGTTGACCTACCCTCCCTCAGTGTCAGCCTTACAATCTGCAGAGCCCCAGCCCAGACACAAGCTGCAGGCAGATCAGGGTAGGGGTGAGCCCCTCCACCTGTGTAGGAGCCAGACCACCTCCCTGCCTGTGGTCTGAGGATGGGTGCTGTTGCCCTAGTCCCAGGGGCTGTTTGGGGACAGCTGGAAGCAGAGTGCAGTGGTACTTGGCTGTCTCGGGTGTGATACACACCGTATTATACGTTTAGGCTTAACCATTTAATGCCTTGACACTGATGCCCCCCCCACTCCAAGGCTCTAACTCCACCAGCCCCACTATGACCTTTTAGGTCTGAGGCTTGTGAATTTTTATCTGCTCTCCCACCTTTTTCTCACATAAGAGTAAGAGAGCAGAGCAATATAGTAATAAATGTTGTGTGGGTGTTTGGACCCGCATTCATTGCCTCCTCTTCTCACCACATCCTTCTATCGGCACAGTAATACTGATACAGCGGTGACGTCAACCACCATTTATCACTGTATATTCCAATACACTACAGCCCTTGGTTGTGCACAAGTAGGCTTTACTCTTACTCAGTGCTGATGAGATCCACCTGCTTTCCAGCTCCTGAGCATGCAGTGTCTGCAGTTGCAGTAATGATTTAGCCAGGCATGGAAGTGTTGGAGGGCTGAAACACACAGCTGAAAGGATGGGGCAAGGTAATCTCCACATTTCCACCAATTTTCCCTGCTGCCAGTTTGTTACTGCTTGATATCTGTGACTTTACTGTAAATCTTTCTTATAGCTGACGTGGCCCTTGTGCCCTTGCTGTCATTGCTGTTGGCCTCTACTGAACAGCTAGAGAACCCTTCTGTCCCCCTGTTGCTTTAGCTTTGTGATTAGATGGCAGTGTACATTGATAACGAATTTATTTCAAGAAGAAAGCTTGGTTTTGCACATAACTGGTGGACTGAGAGACTTCCACTGTTTTTTGCTTGGGTGTAGCTATGACATTTATTTTCTTATGCTTGGAAATACCAGATTTATTTATTATTTTTTTTTTTTATTAATCTGAGTTCTTAATTAGGCTTTTTTTTCTGTTGAACTTTTGTAAGTGCATACATTTCCTGGAGACACTTCACACTGTGAGCTTAGACTGCATCCATCTTTGGCAGCTTGTAGCACCATATTTCCAGATCCTTAACAAAAATCATCTGTGTAAATGTCTGTGTCTATTGGTCCTATTTCCTATTCTCTGGTACATTAAAACCTTGTAGCACCATTTACATGTGCACATCTATATGAATGACTAATCAATTTTATTACTGTGCTCTTGCACACTGTTCTCTAGGATACTACAGAATTTGCAGCAATGGTGCTTAGCATCTGTACAGTGCTTGACATTTTGTAAGAATTAAGTAACTGTGTTTCAAGGATGCATTAAGCTATCTCAGTGCCCCCATTTCACAGACAGAGAAACTGAAATGAAATGGTAGAAATGACTTTTCTAATGCCAGACACGGAATAAGTTCCTGCCTCTGCTCATTGCCCGTTGCCACTCTTCCCTCCAAGTGAACAATCTCACAAGCAGGGTGCTGACAGATGGAAGCAAATGGGAAGGGTGTAACAAATGGAGGGATGTAGGAAAGGTGGGGGTCTTAATCACAGACTGGGATTGAGGTTTGCAGAGGGCCTGACTGGAGGATGCTTCAGAACAGGGCCTGCTGTACATCTCTGTGAAGCCATGAGGACTTTCAGCCATCAAAGACCACAGAGACACTGCTGCAGAGCTGCATCTTTCCCATGGCACATCCATGTCTTGTTGTAACAACCTGGAGCACAGCCAGGAGGTCAGACACACAGAGCGCTGACACTTTCTATGGCGCTCTCAGAGGTAGTGGTCCTTCCCCACCACCCTGACGTAGGAGAACTGTGTAAGAAGTGAAGGAGATAAGTGTTGGACTAATCTGTG
The DNA here is from genome assembly GCA_013397275.1 of Burhinus bistriatus. Taxonomy (NCBI): domain Eukaryota; kingdom Metazoa; phylum Chordata; class Aves; order Charadriiformes; family Burhinidae; genus Burhinus; species Burhinus bistriatus. The sequence continues at coordinate 383,699 of VYXH01003090.1, forward strand.
GCCACTGGCAAGGGTAAGAGACAGGACAGGGGAGTCCCAAGTGAGGAATTATTGCCTCCTTGCTTCACCTGTGTTAGCAGATCCTACTGCTTTTCTATCTTATTTTTGCTTCTGTGCTCTTATTCAGGAAGCTTCCTTCTAGATTAACCACAACCTTGCATGTTAACTTCTCTCCAGTGTGTAATGGCAGCCTCTGATATCCCCGTAAGACATCTTCCTGATGAGCTACTTGGCCTTGTTGCTTTGACTTTTTCCTGTCCCATTGAATTGATGTTACTATTCCCTACGCAGAGGAAGGAAAATAGGGAAAGCACTTGAAAGAAACCACATTCCAGTAGCTAAAAGCAGCAAAGACTTCCCTTGCATTGCTCTGCCCATTTAGGCAGGAATGGCAGTAAAATGAGGGAGCTACAGAAATACCATGAACATGAAACACTGGGGACACTGCCAGCTGGATTCTGAAACAAGCAGCGGGTCTGCAGAGCTCTCTGAGGGCCCAACCCTTCCTTCCTCTGCTGAAGAAGAGGCAGTGAGTTGTCTTTCTTGGCCAAACAGGGTGGCCGAGACTGTGAAGCGTGACCGTCACAAGGCAAAGTGATGCTGAGATGGGCTTCTGCAGCAGGGCACAGTACCAGGTTGGCACTAGTCCATCCTCCAGTCCAGAGCCTATGCTGGGTTGCAGTCAGTGGGAGGGCATGAAGGCCTGAGGGAGAAAAGCAGCAGCCCTGGGGACTGTACACTCTCTCGGGGTGGGAACAGGCCCTTTTGTGTAGGTTGTTGGCATCCTAAGCTGGGGGAACCCTGAATGTTCTGAGCCCAGCGACAATAGGTTCTAGATATTTTGCAGGGAGAAGGACAATTTAAAAAGGCAGTGGACAATCACATGTATCACGTCTCTAGGGCTAGAGACCTCTGGGCCCCAAGTGGTCGGTTCATTCGACGCAGCTCTTTTATTAAATGTGCTGCAAGGAACAGGGCTCTCGATGCTAGGACGTCACAAGCAGATGCTGCATCAGGAGACTGCCCAACTTCAGGGCATCTCTTTTCATGGTCCAGCCAGCCTTAGCGTGAATTTGGGTGAGATGGTGGGATAACAGGATGCCTTCCTCAAAGGAATGAGAATTTGGAGGAGAGCAGTGAAAGGATGAGTGGAAGCACAAGGTGGGGTTAGACAGTAGGCTGTGTCTTAGTAATCAGTAACTGCACCACCAGAAGTAGTGATAATGACAATAGTTATTATCCAGAGGAAACTTGGAGAACTGGGACCAGGGAGGTCAAGAAAAGGTATTTCCTCAAGGAAATGTATGGTGCAGAAAGAAGGGCTATACTGTGGGGAAAGAGATTTTCTGTCCTGCTACTCACAGCAGGCGAGGGAGACTTGCAGGGTGCCACCTGGGGCTCCTTGCTGAGCTGGAGCATGTGCTTCATCTGCAGAATATCTTCGGCAGGAAAGGAGGGGCAGCAGCAGCATGGCTGCTCGCACCGCAGGACTGAGGTGCTGCAGCCATGAGGTGTTTGTGGCACCTCCAGAGTGAGCCTTGCTGATCTCATCTGGACACTGTGGTGCCTTGAGAGCAAGTCTCTGAGCTCACATGGGGCTGCAGGGGCTTTTTGGTGGCTGCTAAATTTATTTTGCTTTCATTATTTGAGTAAACCTGGGAAATTTTTAAACACCACAGATGTTCCCCAAGTGGGAGAGGCCTCATCGGCATTCTCTTTGCTGAGTGACTGTCTGGGTGTTTGCTGCTGGTAGGGGAGGCACAGGCACCCCAGGACCTGGGTCCTGCACCTGGGTTGGGGCAACCCCCGGTACCAATACAGGCTGGGAGATGGACAGAGAGAAGCCCTGCCAAGAAGGACTTTGGGGGTATTGGTGGATGAAAAGCTGGGCATGAGCCTCCAATATACATTCATAGCCTAGAAAGCCATCTGTATCCTGGGCTGCATCAAAAGCAATGTGGCCAGCAGGTCCAGGGAAGTGACTCTCCCTCTCTAGTCCACTCTGGTGAGACCCCACCTGGAGTACTACATCCAGCTCTGGCACCCCCAACATAAGAAAGACATGGACCTGTTGGAGTGGGTCCAGAGGAGGCCATGAAGATGATCAGAGGGCTGGAGCACCTCTCCTGTGAGGACAGGCTGAGAGAGTTGGGGTTGTTCAGCCTGGAGAAGAGAAGGCTCTGGGGAGACCTTGTTGTGGCCTTGTAACACTTAAAGGGGGCTTATAAGAAAGATGGGGACAGACTTTTTAGCAGGGTCTGTTGCAATAGGACAAGGGGTAATGGTTTTAAACTAAAAGAGGAAAGATTCAGACTAGATATAAGGAAGAAATTTTTTATGATGAGGGTGGTGAAACACTGGCACAGGTTTCCCAGAGAGGGTGTAAATGCCCCATCCCTGGAGTCTTGATGGGGCTCTGAGCAACCTGATCTAGTTGAAGATGTCCCTGCTCATTGCAAGGGGGGTTGGACTAGATGGCCTATAAAGGTCCCTTCCAAACCAAACTATTCCGTGATTCTATGACCTGCACCAGGCCCTTCTAGGAGCTCTGGGTATCTTTTGGTGGCTGCAGCTTCCTGCCCAGTCTTCACCTATATCACTTTCGCAGATGCCTCTGCAATCTTGTGCAGGACGTTTGCAGAGCTCTGGGGCTCTGCAGAGACACTCCTGTGTGTCCAGTCACTGACCATGTTGCTGCTCTGTGGCATGGCACGTGGGCCCTCCCTGCTGTCTGTGCATCCTTGCAACTTGCTGCCAACAGAAGTGTGTCCTCAAAATAATACAGGTTGCTTCTCCGAAGTCTTGTCCCCAGGCAGCCTAGCCCATTTCAGAACAGCTTGAGAAAACAGTGCTGAAATCTGTATCGGGTATCGACAGCCAGTACTCTGCAGGGAGCTCATTTTAAGTCTTTCTGTGCACATGTGTGTGTTTCTGTAAATGTTAGATACTGTGAAAACACAGCCTTAATGTGTTATGTGGCTTGAGGGCCTGGTCTTGGAGCAGGGCCTGTGGGCTGAGCAGTCATTTGTATGTGATGCTGTTTCCTCATATTGTTGTAAACATCCTGCTGTCCTCTTCTCTGAAGACTTTCCTGTAGGCTCTCTTCACCGAACAGCCTCAGGACCAGCTTCCCCTGAAGTGAGTGATGCACATCATTCTCTTCTGTGCCACGTGGGAGGCTGTTACTTTTTTTTGGTCTGGTCTGCCTTCCTGGAGTCCCTTAGCTAGATATTCCATGCTTGTTTAACCATGGGTGGGCCAAATCAGTGAGTTCTCACAAGCCTTGCTCGTACAAACCCACAGTGACATTCAGGCTCTATTTGACTAATTTACTGTACAGTTGTTCAAGCCACAGCAATGTCACTTCTCCTAGTTGCAAGCCATTTCTAGTTGCAGGAAACCAATGAAGAAAAAAAAGGGCTAGCACTTAACCCAAGTGCCTTCCTGTTGCATGGATAGACTGAGGCTGCAGCCACTTTGCTGCTTTCTCTGTGCACATGCTGCTGGCAAGGAGCGGCAATTCCACTGACCTGGTTTATGGCCAGTTGGCAGGACTGTTGGTCGTCCCCCCTCCGTAGCCCATGGAGTAGATGCACACAGGAGAGCTGAGATGACTTGCCTAAATTAAGCACTTTACTTTTAGACGTTTAAGTGAAAGCAAGATTAATTCCACCTCAACCTTCGGCATATGGCTGAGCTGAACTTTTAATTGGTTGTTTGGGGGTTTTTTAACTTAGTTTGTTGGTTGGTTTTTTTTCCAGGTCATCCAGTCAGAACCAACATGAGGAACAAACTGTGGCTCCAGAGTATTTCCTTCTTCCTTTTATTCCAGTACAGTAAGTTTCCAGATATCTCTTCCGAGCTGTACACTGTACACATTTACCTTGGTGGCTGTTGGCGCAGGTGCTGCTGACATGTGCATGGCACAAGGTTGCCATGGGACAGCAAGCACAAGATAGGGTATGAGGAGAGAGGGTTCCATGGGATAATGTATTATGGAAGAGGCTCCATGGGCAGCAGAGGACAGACACAAGAAGGTGCAGAGCTCAGCCAGACTGTGTACCACTTCAGGGAGCAGCACCAGTGGGCAGAGTGCAGAGGTAGTACCTGCCTTGCATTGAAATATCTCCTGTAGACACTAGAGTAGGATTCCACCCCCTCGCCTCCCACCCCCCAAAAAAACCCAACCAAAACCCAACTTTGCCATAGGAAAGGTTCTGGTGGCCAAGACCAGGATATCCCCAGGGTTTATGGGTGCTGTTGGCAGGCCAGCCAGGAACAGTGGAGTGAATCTCTCCTGGTCTGAGCCCCTTTGCTCAGGACCGCACCGTGCAGACAGTCACTCCCCCTTTCTTGCCGCTTCCTACACACCATGCAAGCTTTATCTGACTCAGAGCTGACTTTCTGAACAGGTCAGCTGAACAGAAAAAGGCAGCGGCAACAGCGTCTGCAGGGAACAGGTGCAAGTTTAGCATTTTACACGCTGCTTCTAGGCAGAGCATTGGACATGCTCCAAACTGAAATTAGCAGAAAAGATGAATTCGGAGTTGTATCTTCTGCCATATAGGACCATTGTGATGCCTGGTCTGAATTTTGTGTAACACAAGCCAGGGAATTACCCTATACTAATTTCAGTTTGGACCCAACTAGATCTTACTGTTAAAAGTATTTGATTTCTGTTTCTGAAGCTGCCAAGCTGGGGTTTAGGACACTAATTATTCCCATCCCAGTAAAAAGCTGTCATCTACTTAATTTTCTTAACAGATTCTTGCCCAAAGATGCACTTGCAGCTTACCAGCAACCTAGGAATAGTAGTCCATTTGATTGATTAATATAATAGCATAGAAGAATGCTAATTAGCAACACTTATTAACTTATTAATACTTGTTGCCTTCTCTAAAGGAAAGCAAGGGTTTCACAATCCTGTTTTTGTAGGAGAATAAGTATGTTGTTCAGGACTCTGGAACAAACAGTGCTTGTACCAGGGCCCTCAAAAGAGCCTATTCAGGGCTCAAAATGAAAAGTTAAAATTTAATGAAAAATTTAGAACAAAATTCTGAAATTGGTGTGAAATGAAGAAGTAAAAATGAAACAAAGTGACAACCGCATAATTTGAATCACTTACCATTTAATAAAGCATATGCATGCCCTTGGGGCCAGTCTGTTGCAAGCATCCCCAAAGTTTTTCTGTCACCATCCTAGCTCTTTCGGGGAGAGCAGTGTGTGCTCTGATGCAACAGGACTAGGAAGAAACTTCTGTGATGAGTGAAGTCAGTGGGAAAAAGTTGGACTTTGTTATCCTTTGAACTTATTCTGGCCTAGACTTAGGCTGCACCCTCCGCTGGACGTGCCTGCTGTGCATTGTGACTGTAAATGCAGAGACAACTTGTTTGTGGGGACTGTCATTTCACCTGGAGGGTGGAACAGATGTTTCTGGTCCATCAATGCACAGGTTGACTGCATTCCATGTTGATTGTTGTCTGCATGGAGCATTCTCTTTAACTACAAAATCAGGCATTGTGGATGTTGAGCATATCATGTAGGCCTGCTTTCATCTTATGCAAACAACTCTTCTGAACACAAAGCATGTTCAACAAAGGGAAGGTAGGAAGCAGGGAGTGCAGCTTCTCTAACCAGGCAAGCAGCACAACGGCAAGGGGAGGTGAACTCGCAACATGGTTAGCATCAGAGGATTTGGGTGCCTGATGGCTGTGAAGTAACATGTTCCCATCAGGTCAGGGGCAGTCCTGATGGTAGGGGAGGACCCATGCTTGATTTAAGCATGGGTGTAACAACCTTGAGATCTTCCCCTAGATGATGACAATTTTATTCCCATCAAAAAGGGGTGATACTGTACATGTAAGAGATGAGCAGTCAGTGTAGCAGGCATGGTTTGCACCAGCATGGCATGCTGCATCTCCTACAGGCCTTTCCTCGCTGTTATTTCTAGTGTAGCAGCGGTGGCTTTTGTCAGCCAAAGATGCTGTCAGGACAGGAGTCGCCAATGCCGACATTTCTCACTGTACTGCCATCCTCCCTGCCTTGGAATCCAGGGATGTAACTTATGTGTTATGCCTAGAACAGCAGTGCTTTTGTACAGCACATATCAGATACTGATACACGAGCAGAGCTCCTACAGAACAATTCGAAGAGCATAAATGCTGTTTTGTGACCACTTTCAAATTAGCTAATTTTTTTAATGACCAGTGCAAATTCTACAATTGCCTCTCAAGTTATCTTTAAAAGTCTGTTTCAGTTTAAGTGATTAATAAATTGTGCCTATCACTTTAGTAACAGAATGATTTGTGGAAATTATAGTAACTACAAATTTGCAATATTTTTTGGCCAAAATTCCATGAAAAGCATATTCTGAGCCTTTGGAGCTGGACATGAAAAGTATTGACGCTGCAGATATCAAACTGTAGAAAATAGTAAGCAGAGAGAATGGTAAAGAAAGCATTACTAAAATACAACTTTCTTTAAATGTGCAAGGTGCTACATAGATGTCATAAAATGAAAACTAGACTAGCAAAGAACAGTACTCAATTTAGGAAGTGGTATCATCAAAATGTTTGAATATGCTACTGTTTCTGATTGGGTGATCATGCCTCTCATGCTATATAAGCTAGGACTCTTGTGGAAATAATGTGTGACTATATAAGAGGGGACAGAGATAAGTTTGAAAATCTAGTCACAATTTGGCCATTTCCTGGTATTTTGGCATGCCATTTGCTGTGACAGCATTTTAAATAATTTTTTTTTTTGACACTTGTCTTACTGTCAAGGACTTTCCTCCCTGTAGAGATGGAACACATCTTATGCTCCACGACTGGAGACTTTCGGGGCGGGCTGGCACAGAGCAACCTGTTCCCTTCAGCGGGAGCCCTGAGCACGGTGTATGTTGATATGAAGTTCTGCTTGCTTCATCGTGGAAGTTGATATTGTGTTTTCTCTTTCCGAACCTACAGCTATGTGTTGTGAAAACCTCACTTGTTTTGTGGACTATGTACAGACCCTGTCCTGTATCCTGAGAAATGACTTGGGTGCCAGTTCATATAACCTCACGGCAACATGGTATGTCTCAGTAGGACGAGCAAAGTGCAGTCAGCAGGAACTTCTAACATGGCCATAGCACAGTGGTGTCCTTCTGTCCTTTTTGTTAGGTAGAATTCTTGTTCTTGCTGCCATGCTGGTTTTTACTTGGTACTTCATGCTCCAGTTATCAACTGGTTTCTCCCTTAGTAAAGGATCCCTGGTTCCTGTACCCACTGACTCTGGCTTCCTTGGCATTGTTTTCTCTCCCGCCCTGGGAACACCTCGCCCTTTGCTGCTGTTAACAAGGGACTTGTGTGTGCTGGCAGGGCTCACGCAGCTTGTCCAAGCCCCATATGGCTGCTGTTCTGCCCCAGCAAGGAAGTGGCTACAGTCCTGGGCTGTGCAGCCCTGCTGAGCACCTTTTCTTTCCACAAACACTTCAGCATCATTTTCCTACTTCTCTCAAAGATGCTAAGCTGAACAAATGGAAGGGGGGGAATCTGTCAAAGTTCAAAGATATTTTTTTCCTTGAACATGTTGCCTCTTTTTTTAATTATTAATTTCTACTCCTGGTGGTTCACCAACAGATTAGTCCAACTACAGCATGTGGTAGATGTGGCCTTTTTGTTTGTTTTGGTGGTTTTAGGGTTCATGAGGAAGATCCAGAAAATACTGTGGCTGCCTGCAGTCTCCTGCAATTGTCCAGGAACACCAGTCACACACAATACATGTGCACTGTGGACATGACTGATCTCCTGGCAGATTTGAAAGTCCAGGTGGATGTTACCGAGATAGCTGATAGGCAGCACGTGATTTCCAAAGGCTTTTATATGGCAGAGAAAAGTAAGTACAAAAATGGTGAATTTTTTAAATACTGTCTGACTTGATGTCTATCTCCTAGGATAGTCTGGGCAAGGAGTGGGTGTGGCAGCCAGTGGTGGGGGGCTATATTTAGTGTGCTCTTATTGTTGCCGTTGTAAACTACAGAAACGTTTATGCTTGAGGCTGTGCTTAGAGCTAGCTTGCCCCCAGCCTTTTCACGGGGAAATTTCTTTTTCCCATGAAGCAGTAGGTGATAAATTTCCACCTTAGACCAGACCTATACCTAGTCTATGCAATTGTTTATTCTTGGCTAGAATCTAAAGGGCAGGAGGAACTGCTTTAATTGCAAATGCCACAAATGTCCTCACAGGAGTCCCAGGAGGCTCTTGCAGTGGACACCTGAACCAACATGACATTATTGTGGGTGGCACAAGGTGTTCCAGACACAATGGAGGTGGCACTTCCCTGTTCTGGGGCAATTCCTAACCATTTCTTTTGCATGACAGGAAGACTCAGTGCAATCATATAGTTGACTTGGTGGAATGCTGGTGTGTTCTGAGTTGGGCACCAAACTGTGAAGAAAACGGGTGGTTAGCCAGGCAGACACGTAGCATGCGGGCATATGAAAAAGGATTTTTCTGCTTGGGTTCTTCTGAAATTAAACTTTACATGAGAAGTGTCATCTTTTTGACAAATGCCATAACATTTGAGGAAAGCCCCTTGCACCCACTGACAGACTAGGTATTGGGTAGTGGTGCTTTGCACGTCTCCTAGGTGTCTCCATACAGAGGCATCATAGCTCGGTGACGGACTCTGCAGACTAGTGCTGGAGTTTGTGCATTACTGCTTTTCGTTATATGAAAACACCCTGCAGGGGATACCAAAGCTTGCGTTTTAGGCACTTGTGACACCAGCATTTGCACTGGGTTTATGCAGTGTCCACTAGCCTCAGCTTCTCCTGATGTCTCTGTTACATTGAGGGGTATTTCCCTAACTGTGCAAGTGACCGTGACTACATGGAGCCCTCTTATGTCATGAGTAGAACAAGGTACCCTACTCTTTAAACCTCCCAGGAGGTATTAGCCCCTTGTGCTATCTTCTCCTACTCTTTAGGTGATGAGGAGGTTCAGAGACAGGCAGAAGGCATATTCAGAGAAATGTGGGCCTGACTTCACTATGCTGTTGAGGTGTGAGGTTCTGTGCTCAGGACTGCTCAGCCTGAGAGGCACGAATGTTGTGGATGTTGTCCCGTGTAGGACACCCCTGCCAGGGCAATTTTTCTCCCTACTTGCTCTGCATTGCTGATACCATGCTGGGACAACTCTTGTCTGCAGTAATGTTATGAAGGGTAACACCATCCTGTCTTCCAGTCAAACCACAGCCTCCATTCAATCTGACCGCTGTGTTCTCAGAGGGTTACAATATTTCTTGGGAAACCATCTACCAGAACTCTGCTTTCTACTTTTTGAATGAGGAGCTAGAATATCAGCTGCGTTACAAGAGAAGGACTGACACCTGGGAGGTAAGTGAGATGTCAGTTTACCATCAAGTAGGATGTACGAGCAAAGAGGAGGCCAGCACAACGAGGACACGAGCGCTGGTGTGAAAGAAGGGGTTTCTTGGTTTAGAAAAGGTGTCTCTCTGCTTGCCTGGACTGAAAACAGGCAAAACCAAAAAAAGAATCAAGAAGCAGAAGCTGTTTGAGAAGTACTAGATCCTGTGGGGAAGGCTAATGGTTCATTTGCATCTCATGCTGCCCTGCATGGAAGGATCCCCCAGGGTCCCATGCAGCTACTGACCAGCCAGAGCACAGCCTTGCAGAAACAGCATGAAAGCAGAGGAGATGATTACTTTGCAGGGCTCTTCAGTGTGCAGCAGTGAGGGTAAGGTGGGAGCAGTCACTCCAGCCCTGAGTGTTTGGTGTTTAATTATTCACAGACTCAGAAGACTAAAGCTGTCCATGAAGATATAAGGACACTGGTGATCCTGCCATGGGAACTCCAAGCGAACACTGATTATGAGTTCCAAGTGAGAGCCAGACCCCGAGAAGGCACTGGCTACCATGGATTTTGGAGTGAATGGAGTCTTCCGCTGACATTGAAAACCAGCCCTGCCGGTACATACTACCAGCTCTCCTTGCCCTTCCAGTTGGTCCAATGCCAGAAAATGCTTCCAGAACTCTAATCAAATCTAATTAATTAGAACAAATTCTAAATAGTCTACTAAAGACATGCAAGTTTGGCCTGCTTACTAAGTACATGAACCCCAGGCCTGGCCTGATATGTGCAGTCTATATTGACCTTCTCACTGTGCTGCAAAGCCCACCTTACAGCACGACCCATAGGAAGAGGGTTTGGTGGGGCTGGCTGTAGGTTTGGGTGCCACAGCAGGAGTGCAACCTCTTGCTTCCTTTCCAGTGTCCAGGGTTGTGCTTGCAGCGTTCAGAAATGGGGGGAGATCTAGTAGAGGTGCCTCCACTACTGGGGCTTAATATTGACCTCGCCTGAGGGGAGAGGGGATCCTGCTCTCAAGGCTAAGTTCCATGTCTGGACTCTGATGTTTGGTCATGCTAGGCATGGGTGTTTCATTTGGTAGCCACCCCTCCCACTCCACAGGGAGTGTAGTACCTTCTGCACACAAGTACACTGGTGCTTGTCATAGTGGAACAGAGGCGATGAAAACAGGGAGTCTTTGCTCAAATAGAGCAGGGCAGGATGACTCTCGTCAATGTCAGCAGCATGTGCTGAGCTTCCCTGCTCTCACTGATCTGCAGCTCGAACTGAAGTATCACATGGTGCTGTGGCAGCAGGGTCAGGTTCCATTTGCTAAGGCTTATCTGAGTTCTGGGTCTCAAAAGTGCTCCTTTCCATCACAGGCAGAGAGCAGCCCATGAGCACTCATCTAGTCAACACCTTATCCTCACATGTCTCTGGCCAGCTGCACTCTCTTTTGACTTCATAGATCAATCATCTGTGGAGGTGTCCCTAAACGAGAAGGAGTCAGGCACACCAGGGGTCTTTGTAGCAGGGAACTATCCTGCCCCAAGCATGTTGGCTGTCGGTCTGTGGTGCAGCCAGGCCATAGGGCAACTGATGCACTGATCCTTTCATTGATGCAGTCTTCTCTGAACATCCACATTCAGACCTCATGTCTGGAGTGCTGGGTACCAGATGACAACCTCAGTGTCCCTAAGAGAAAGTCTAGGGTAGAAATTGAGGGTGTCTCCTCATGATCTCCTGCTTATTGACCAGAGTAGAAATGCAAGGTGAGCCTGAATGACCCTGTCTCTTTCTCCAGCAGTGACACAGACAGCAGGCACGGGATGGCTGCTGCTGTTCGGTGTTGTCGTGGCAATCGCTGCCTCAATCACAACCTTTCTGGTGAAACAGCGGAGGTAAGAATGCTTCAGAAAGCTGGAGTAAATGCTCCGGGAAATTCCACCTCAACATGAGGAGAAACTTATTTACTTTGAGGGTGACAGAGCACTGGAACAGGCTGCCCAGAGAGGTTGTGGAGTCTCCTTCTTGGGAGATATTTAAAACCCACCTGGATGCGTTCCTGTCCAGCCTGCTCTCGTGAACCTGCTTTGGCGAGGGGGTTGGACTAGATGATCTCCAAAGGTCCCTTCCAGTCCCTGTGGTTCTGTGATTCTTATTCTGTCTTGTTAAAGATGGGGTGTTCACATGCAGCCTTCTTTGCATCTTGTATATCCATGCACAGACACAGCTATGGGCCTGTGAGGGCCAGCAAAGTATGGTCTCCAGATGGTGTACTGCCAAGAGTGCCTTGCTTTCTTCTGGGGCTCTGCTGCCATTCAGCTGGTTGGGACAAGATAATGGCACATGGGGACTGAGCAGGGGCCACCCAGCCTCCTGGGCTGTTCTCCTGGTCCTGTCTGTGCTCTGCAGTTGCCAGAGGAGAGCCCCTTTCCAAAGCTGACACAGGCCCCTCAACGCTGGCTGGGGGCTTTTCTCCTTTTCGGAGGGTCAAGTGCCCTTGCAGAGGGATGGGGTGCACACTGCCACAGAGGAGGGTGCTGGGCTGGTGCAGCGACAGGGCTGGCACAGCTCACGGCCACAGAAGAAGTGCACAGGGCAGAGTTCTGGCTTGCAGGTGCAGACCATGAGCCAGCCCAGCCTGATGGGAAACGCATTTCCAACAGTTGGTGCTTTTCCACGAAGGAAAAAATTGGAACATCTTTCCTTAGCATGAATATTGTGTGTGCAAGGCCTGGAGGCTGGGGACCCACCTCCTGTGAGGCTCACAAGAAAGGCCATTAGATGGCTCTGACAGCACAAGGGATCCTTGGATCCTCAGCCACTTGCTGACTTGTGAGGCCAGTGAGGCTGGGCAGGTGATTTCAGCTGCTTGAATTGGATCCAGAGATGCCTTGCTTTGCATCTGTAATGTGTACTTAACCCCAAAGAATTTCTCTTTTCTCTTCCAGCTTGTGGAAGAAGATGGCTTGCATCCCAGATCCTGCTCCCTTTTTCAAACCTCTTTACCTGGTGCATAATGGAGATTTCAAGGTATAAATGGTCTACACAAGCGGGTGGAGAACATGACAAAGTTAATCTAGAAGGCCTGTCATGCTATCCTGGGCAAGGGATTCTCGTTAGGGCCGGGGGGGGACACACCTACCTCAAGGGAATGCTGAACGGCTCCAGATATAAGGACCAGAGCTCTCCAGTGTCTCTTCCGTGCCATGAAGGCCTTTATGTCACGTCTGTGCTGCTTATTCCCTGTACGTGCGCAGTAGGTGAGCTGAGCTCATATGTAACCTGTGAAGCCTGGGAACCTGAAGGGAGTGGACAAAGGGATACTAGGACAGTAACTGGGATTTTTCCAAAGCTCCAGTCCCATGCTGCCATTAAGGCCATGGAGCAGACTTCATTATAGAGCCAGATCTCCCGCTCCAGCCTCTGCAGTGACACGAGCTCAACATTAAGCCTGTAGTTCTCCCTGAAGAGTCAGTCATACAGACAATTGCTATGCATATCATCCTGGAAAGATGGCTATAGCTTTGTGGGCAAATAACTGCTATGTGATAGTACAGTGCAGCTGTTTCCCTGTGAAGGAAGTGTCTTTGATTAACTTTGCCTAGCCCTCCCAAATTCTCTTCTCATTTAACACCAGTCAAACTTGCTCATGTGACAAAATGGCTTGCAAAGACTGCAGAGTTTGCTGGAGTTCTCAGGATACAAAAGAACATTGAGCTTCCATAAATAATGGTTATATTAAGCTGAAGAGCAACTCACAGTGCCATTATCAACTGTAAAAGTGTTGGCATGCGCGTGCAGACATCAGTGCCTCTCTGAACAAGTTCCTGTTGTTACAGCAGCACTGATCAGAGACACGTCAGTGTCTGCTTTTTGTTTCTGCTTTTTCTTAGACACTCTGGGAGAGAGACAGCAGCTGGGCCCTAATGATCTTCATGTACTTTCCCCACTACTGCATGGCTGATGTTTGCAATTAGGTTAAACAAGTAGTCTTGGATGGCTGCCATTCAAGCTGAAGCCTGCAGTGACTGTCTCATTTCCTTCCTGCCTTCCTCTTTCAGCCCTATCATGGCTTCCCATATCTGCACCAAAGGGGTACTTCCATCTTCTTGTTAGGCAGGTGGCAGGGGGAAGGAACCAGGACCAGGTGGACTCAGTGTGGGAATTCCTGAGAGTCATGGGCTAGTGCTCACAGTGGAAGTGAAAGCACCCTGCGTGCCAAGAGCCATGCTCCTCTCGGAGTGAAGCCGTGGGCTTCTCTGTTCCGCGGGAATTCTGTTCCTTCTAGTTTCTAGTTACGCTGTTCAGTGCTGCTGGGAAGGGAATGAGCCTCAGTTGCTAAAGCTGAGTTACTTCTTGGTAACTTTGCAGATTAGAGCAGCAGTTGCCCACATAGCCAGCAGATTAGAGGAGCAGTTGCCCACACAGCCGCAGCACAAGACGCACAGGCAGGCGTGTCAAGAGGATGTGGTGACGTCACTAATATGTGAACAGACTCGTCATTTTCGGCTGGCAAGAAACCAATTGGTGCAGGGCTCATTCAACTGCATTCTGCCTGCATCAAAGCAAGTGGTTAGGTTATGTCTGTGAATAATGATCAGCAAATTACATGAGTAATGCTCTGCAGACAACAGTCCTGGATTGGGTAGGAAGCAGTGAAAATGTTAGAGGGAAAGTTAAGACATAAAAAGAGAAGGGAAAGCAGAGGAACATTGTTTATTCTTGTGTGTACGTGGGTTCTTAGATTCATGTTGGGCGGGAATTTGCAAAGAAGTGTCAAGAGAGAATAGGAAATATTCTGCCCACTCAATTCTAAGAAAGGGATTTCCTGCTGTTTCTTCAAATAGCCTTTTGCACCTTAGGTGCCTTTCTGTCCATTACAGCTTTAATAATAACCTCTTTGCAGCTTAGGTTAAAAAGAAATTAAAATAGACTTGGTGCATCCTGCTATAATGAAGTTTTTTTTTTCCATGCTCTGTGTCAGAGGGTAATAAGCTGTGTCACACTGTTCTCTTCCCAAACACTTTGCTCATGTCTACTTATGCTGAGTGCCGTTTAGGACAAGGGGGTGATATGATTAAGGCAGTCTGACAGCTGCGGCAACACCCAGCTCTCATGCAGCACTCTGTCAGAAGCCTTCACAGTGTTTAATAAGGTCAGTGTTGTTACTTCTTTTGTACACAGCAGAAAGTGGTGCACTTAGAAGAGCCTTGACACAGCTTGGCCATTGGGCAAATATCAGATAGGGAGCAGAACCAAGTCTTGAGACTGTGCTGTGCCCAGCCTCTGGACTGCAGAATCCTCTAGTAGGACTTCCTGGCATTCGTTAGAGGCACATGCCTAAAGCATGCTGTGATCCGAGTGTCTGATTCAGTGACTTCTTCAAAAAGAACAGAAACTTCTACTTTGTTCTTAGATCAGAGAAACCCAGAGGTGCCTTTACTCCCAGATGTGACTGAATGCAAGGGGCTCCTGATCTAGACATAATGCATGGCACAGGGCAGAATGTAATGCTAATGGTGATACAGAAGGGCAAGACTCAATGTGTGGCACTCCCTAATCATCTGAGTAAGTGTTATTTGCAGCAGGCGGTGGCTACAGCTGTTTGAGGTCCCCATTCCTTGCCTACCTCTACTTTCTTCTTGTCACTGTGAAAGAAAAGGCTGGTCTGGGGCATAGTCATGCACAGAAGACTGGGAGAAGCCTTGCCCAGACCTCTTCCCAGGGAACTGAGGTGAGGGAAGTGACAGAGCAGGGCTCTGTGTGTGTGGTGAGTGCAGATGCAGCACATGGTGAGAAGCTGACTATGCTTCCTGAGAGAAGCAGTGTTCAGAACAAGAGGGCAGGGGAAACTTGGTGGCTTGGGTTGGGACCTCCTGCTGAGGCACAAAGGAATGCTGCTATGGGCAGTGGCATTCTTTGCAGCATAGAGAAAACCGCAAAGCCATGCAAACCTCTCAGCTAATTATTTTCCACTATTTGAGTCAGTTCTCCTGCAGCTGCCTGTATATGGTAATAACAGGATCTCATACCCTGCTATTTTGGAGCAGTCGGTGATTTTAGAGTTTGACTTTGCCTCTAAAAGCATAAGACCTTTGGTCATTTCTGTGGAACCTCAAACCTGATGATGCTAACCTCTCTTTCTCTCTCTCTCTCTCNAAGTGGGTTGGTGCATCCCATACGAAAATGACCCTTGATTTCTTTGAATGGGGACTAGTCCTTCCAGAAGTCCTAGAAGTTTACACCATGCGTCCTTCCAACACCACCTCACAGGAGGAGCTGTGTGAGTTAAGAAAAGATCTGCCTTGTAAGCCCTGTGTGTCTTGCCTGACTGCCCCAGGTCAGGATAGCCAGTCCCTGCTGTCTAGCGTGAACAGTAGCAGTGGGACTCGGGACCGGTCATACGGGCATTTGTCCATTGATACTGTGACTGTGGCTGATGAATTTACACCTTGTAACTGCCAGTGCAACTGTAACCGTGTGTACAGGGGACATGAGCATACCAGTGAGGAAGACAGTAGTGCCGGAGAAACTGGTTATCCCAAGGTTAACATTGATGATGAAGACAGAAAGATAACTGGTGACTTGCATCTGGCTGACCTGAGCACACAGGACAAAATACTTGCTTCAGGCTCCGTGTCCACAGACCATCTGAGGAGTACAAGTGTCCTAGCCCACCAGCAAGAAGAAAGGACTGTGGAAGGAGGGATGGGGAGCATCCTAGAAGCCCTTTGCTTGCAGCCTAATCGGTGGGATTTGGAAAATCCAGGTTCTCTACCTTCTCCTGATGGTGAAAGTGTTTCCTACAGTGAAGGCTCCTGTGACTTCTTCCCTCGCATTGCAAGGCCTGGTGACAGTTACCCTACGATCTGCGTAGATTTGGACACTATTGACAGTGGCTTTGTGGACTCAGACTGTGGGAGTCCAGTTGACTGTGAATTTGAGCAAAATGGTCAGACCAACTGTGGGCCCATCCCTCTTGAGCAGGAGGGGGAGGACTTTCCACGGAGCTACGTCAAGCAGTGGGTCTCCTGCCGCTCTGACAGCCCTGTCAACGGGACACAGACTAACTAAGGACTTGATGTTGCCTTGCAGAGTGCAGGGCCTTTTCCATACTGTGCCAGGAGCAAAGTGTTAGCAAAATTCAGAAGAGAAACAAGGTTTACTTTGTGTAAGCTCTATTGCATATATGGACTGTTAGGTCCACAGAAATATATGCCTATTTCTATTGCCACTTATACTGTTAATGTCTGAAACTTGACGTGATTGATTTTTTTACTTTTTTTTTTTTTTTTTAAGAATCCTAGGTCAAACCACCTTAAAATGGCAGAAAAGGCAACTGTACCTTGAAAATTACCCTTTAGCTTATATAGATGTGCAAATTTTTTTGACAGTACCCTCATAAAGTGTACAAAACTTGAAACTATTTTCCCTGGTATTCTCACATGACTTGAGAGTTTGGATGTACATGGAATCTTAGAAGCATAACCCATGGCAAGCATGTCTGTTCTGTTAAAGTTCCCCTACCCTTTCCAAACAATGCAGGTGCTGTTAATTTCCTACTAGTATCTTTGGCTCTTTAAACCCAGCTGTAACAGTTTGTTAATTATGAAGGGTCCCAGCCCTGTCCATGGAATATGATCAAACCCAATTTTCATATAATCATCACAGAACTGTGTGTCCAAGAGACCAAACATAGCTTGGGTTTCAGAAAGACTTTGCCCTTCCAGGTCGAGTCTGCAAAGGAAAAGTCTTCAAAACACATATAATTCTAGATCAGCTTTTGCTACCAGGGCTTTCTACTGAATCAGTACTTTCCCAGCATTTTCCAAGCATGTTAACTGAAACATTGAGCAGCTTTTAGAACTATGCAGAAATTTCAGAAATGTTGTCCTACCTGGATGTGCCTGCAACTCCATCTTCTGCCTTGGACCTGGTCTGCTGTAGTTAACAGGTCAGTAGCACAAATTTTGAGCAATTTCTGCTAGCTAATAAAGCAAACCATTAAACTTCTATTTGCACTGTAACTGTGAATATGTTTCCCTTGGGCATCTCTGTTTTGTTTAGGATAAGTTACTGTAACACTGATATTGAATGCGAAGACCTACATCTTATGTAGGCATCACGCTACTAACCCATGGGCTGCTTGGCTCCAGAAGATCTTATACTGAGAGAACCTTTGTAGTGAATGACGTATGTTTCCAGTGCAGTAATAATCTGTTGTTGCTGTGATACCAATAAATTCTCTTCCCTCTCCACCATCTTCCCCCCAAGACTTTAGCCAACCCCACAGACCCCTAAACAAGAGGGAGCACTGTAATGAAGAGAAGCTCTTTCTTTCACAGGTGAGTGCTGGGAGAGTTTTTCTATACATCCACATCCCTGGTTTGATTGTTTAGAACAGCCGTGGTCTCTGCTACATTGGTTTTGGATCTACAGGGCTTAGCTTTGCTCATGTTATTGCTCCCTCAATATACCCCTAGCTCAGGGGCTTCCTGGGCACTGCTCCAAGATATCAGGTTTTTTGGTTCCTTCCCTCCTTATTTTCCATTTTTCTTGTCATTTTCTGTGATAAGTTGTGGGAGGTGTTGTCTTAGCCTGCTCAGGTGTCCTCCCTGCTGTGCTGCAAGTACCCTGCATGCCCTCCATGAGGCACCAGAGGATCGAGCCAACTCTGCTTCCCTGTTGATGAGCTGAGCCTGCCCTGCACCGTCCTTCAGGGTCTGCTTGCACCGTCCTTATGTCTGTGCAAATGTGTACTGAGCAGAAGCAGCGCTGATGGTCTGTAACACAGTCTTCTGCAGCTTCATCTTGCAGTTATTTGCACTTCAGAAACTACGTTGTGGGAACTGGCCCTAGGCTGCTCAAGGGAGGAGGGGAAACTTGCCTATCTTTCTAGGGCCTTTTTACATCTCAGTTCTGCACGTTCCTCGTTTCTGTTAGTATCATTGGCCCCAGAACTGCTGAAGGAGCTGTTTCTGTTATTGCTACACTATCTAGCTGCACATCTGGTAGAAGGTGGTGGTTTGCTGCTATGTTGGGCTAGAAGTTGCCTCTGGTCAGCCTAGGAGGCAGACTTTATGGGCAGAGAAGAGCTCGCTTTGGTATGTGGCATAAAGATATTAAAATAAAGGAGACTGTTCCCTTTGAAGCAAGCTGTAACAACTAAGCTTTTGGCCAATGAGTTGTTGACGCTGCGGATATGGAGGGGTTTGAGGTAGAGTTCTTTTTCTGTGGCTCCTAGCAGCAAACTGCAAATGTCCCTGACCTAGTAATATCTAACTTCAAAAAACTGTGTTTCCGCAGGAATGCTAGGGCCATTGGTAGCATTGCAAATCCATGTTTTGTTGTTTTTTGGGAGGCCTCCCCTGCTCTCTAACAACCTGTCTCTAAAAGGTCTCACTCCACCCTTCCGTGACCTCAGTAACCCACAGTGGCAGATTCCTGAACAGCAGCGTGAAGCACAGGAAAGAGTTACGATAATAGTGTGGTAAAGGCACTTGACGTTTAATTGCTTAGCCAAGCAGGCCTGCTTAAAAGAAGAGTTTTGCAATGGGCTGCCTAAGCCCTTCAGCTGTAGGGGAATCTGCTTAGCCCCTCCTGCTATGCTCAGGTAACCAGGTGACCTAACTTCAGTCTACCTTGCAAAGGTGAGGGTAGTCATGCACTGAGCCATGGGATGAGGTAGTAGCAGCACCGCCCATGTAGACAAAGCCCTGAGATAGCTGTGGTCTGCTGCGCTTTGCACAGTATTCATGACAATCAGGGACATGATAGCAGACTTAAGATGTTGCACGGACCAGAACAGTGTCCTTTTACTGGAGGACTTGATGAGCAGAGGAAAGGAGGGAGGTCAAATCTCACAGATTCTCGAGTGACAGTGTGATCAGGATACAGGACTGGTCCTGGACAATAGTACTGACTCTGATAGTACTCTGATAGACTAACAGTGTGTTCACTAGCCAAGCTCAGAATAAGGTAGACACAGAAATCCTAGTCTGTATGAGTCTATCCAAGGCTATCTCAGGCTCAAAAACGTGCACTATTGTACAAGCCAACGAATGCAGTGCAGACAGATCAAGTGCTGCATGTCCCAGTTGCATCCACTGTAATGTGATGTATCTCCTATTTACTATGTTTACCTCTATAGTGATCCAAAACCAGAGGAGATAGCAAAACATATGCTACTGGGTTGACAGAAGACAGTGTATGTCTATCCAAATGGAGCACTTTGAATGAACAAAAAAAAACCAAAAAAACCCCCACCCCAAAAAAAACCCTTCAGGGTAGATGCAACTTAAAACAAATCACCTGGTGAGAAAGTGAGAAACGCTGTTCACCTGATGGAAGCTAATTGTGGGATAGAGGGACAGGTGTAAACGGGACCTAGAAAACATGAAAGAAGGGTCTGAGGGGCCTTTGAAGAGCAGGAGTTCGGTTAATGGTCTTTGGGCTGAGTGGCACTTTGAGTACAGGGGAAGTATGAAAACAGGCAACTTGCAGAGATCTGTTGATGCTCTTGTCAGAAACACTGCTCTGTATTTTGGAATAGTAATACAAAAGCAAACTAGGAAAAGAAGTTTGTGCTTTGCTGTTTGAGCCAAACTGCTGCTGAACTCCTGTACTGATTTTTCTGTCTGCCCTGTAGGCAGAATATGGTAAAAACTGTGGGTCTTACACAGCCACAGTATCTTTATGGTGACCCTGCAGTAGTAGGCTGGGAAGATGCAGGGATACAATTTCTCTCTACCAGGGACAAGATGTTTTCTGCTGCAGCAAGTGAACCACAGGCATCTGGATGTTTCTGAGGCAGTGGGTGTTATTTGCTTACATGACGCTCTGAAGGCTGCTTGCATTTTAGGGGCTTTCTGCTCCTGTTCAGGACTGTAACTATAAAAAAAATGTAATATACCTTTAGATAGGTAACCATGAAGCCTCAAGGGAGCTGACAGGAGTCTTACTGGATGGGGAAGACCCAAAAGCAGGTATTAGGAGAAGCACCATAACTCAATCTGTAGTACCAATTTGGAAACGTCTATCTCCATTTCTGCACGGCCCCTGCTTTCCTGTCTCTTGATGCCTAAAGCTAATACTGTCAGACTGTTACTCAGTCTGTGCTTTGCCTGCTTCTCTCTTCCCCTTTGCTGGCAGTAGACCCATGTACATGACTGACTTGATGGATCCTGACTGTAACACTACCACTGCAGCATTGCAGCTGAGTATGGAAAAATGTGTTCCTTATACACTCTGGGATTTGGACATGGAAGCACTGCAATGCTTGTTTGCCTTTGCCTCCAGTTTCCCCTTTGAGCACAGTGCAGCAATAGGCTGTGGAGGAAGTACAGGACAAGGCAGCTCAGGGATGCCCCAGGTGTCTGACCACCATTGGGCAGAAGCCTTGGATGGAAGCGGTCTCATCTCACATCCAGACAGGGCTAGGAAACGGCTTTAGGTGACTTAGAGAGCTCTTCTGTTGGCCTTTTTTTATACAAATGTTGCAAGAAGGTACTTTTATATTCAGCCAATTACTTTGCCTTTTAAATGTTAACCCTTTAACAGAAATTCCTCACTTTCTCCATCACCAATGAGTAACTGCAGATGCAGCTACTTTACCTCAATCTGATAATCTGAGTAGTTTTTCATTGGTTCTTGAGATTATCTTTAAAATCGGGCACAGTAAGATCTGCTTTATTATGCCACTGCTGCTACTGCCTGATCATCAAACCACACAGCCTAAACTATCAAGGGACAGAAGCAGTGCGAAAAGTGAAGTTTCCTTTGAGCTGGTAAGACTGTTCAACATATTTCTGTGCTATGCATGCTAGTAAATAATCATAGGATACATCTACTGAGCTAGGATAATGAAAAATAATTTCTTTACCTAAGTGTGGAATTCTATATTGTTTCTTACACTAGGAACCTAGAACAATAAAATCACCAGAAGAATCTTTGTACTTTTGTTCTGCTAGTTTGCTGAATGCAAAACCACATTATTGCGTTAGTTCTGATATGGATTGTGCTAGAGAGAAGCACCATCTCGAACAAATGATTTTTACGTACTCCTCTCTGACTGAAACAGATGACTGTAAATGAATCCAGCCAAAATAGCCTTCAGTGTTTGGGACTTTGCAGACAAAAATGTGCCTTTTTTTTTTTTTTTTTTAATGTAGGCATATATGTGTGTGTGTGTATGAATATCGCTTTATTGCAGTAATCGTCCTTTGTAGCAGCTTTTTTTTCAGCTTCTGGGATCCAAGTCTGTCAAATCTAAAAGTACATAGCTGTTTGTAAGCATCAAATTGTGGAAAACTTACCCTCCAAAGCTGAAGGGACAAAAAGACTGGTTATATGGGGTTCTCTCTGATAATCTGTGCAGATGAGGAACTCCTGCTACTTCTTCCTTATTCTCCAGCAGTTCGCATGCTGATCATGTGAGTCTACCGTGTGCACTTGACGTGCTTCTGTCAGATATGTGGTTAGAGGCCTAGGTATTCAGGAGGTAGATAATCTATCATTAATTTTTCTTAAAGGACCTACAAAATATTTTCTTGTAGGCAGGGATGATTGAAGGAGTGCCCATGATAAACAATCACACTTTGTAGCACAACGGATCAGTGCATGTTCTGGAGAACATGCACTTGGGGCTAACCTTAAAGGATGGAGGGATGTACATGTTGGTACAGCCTGTTGCTGTTTTACTTCACAGGTGCAAGTCAGTGTGCAGCCTTTCTTTAGTGCCTCTTGGTGCTGCCTCTGGAAGAGATCGAAGCAAAGGAAGGGATTATGGCCAAGGGAGAGCACGTCATTTATGACTAATTGCTAAAATGTAAAGAACGGAAACAGAGTGTTCAAGGGTCCAAGTCTGCTGTGCCTGCCCCCGCTGTGCACCACTCACTGTATCTTGCTGTGAGAGGGCAAGCGAGCAAAGCGTATTTTGGAACAGCTCAGAGCCACTGCCAAATCACAGCCTGAAGCTTCTGACTTCCTCTAAGATTTAGGTGAGCATAGCAGACCATACGAGTGAGCTGCAGCAAGAAAAATTGCACTGACAAAACAATTTATATAAAAGTTGATGGCAGAGGTGAGATAGAACCTAGGAGTTCTGGGTGTCCGCTGTGGGCTGGCATCTAATACCACCACATGTATCAAAGGGTACTCAAGCATGTTAAAGAATCTTATACACACATCTCCATGTGAAATCCTTGCTCATGCTCTCGTATGATACAATTTCACGTTTTCACAGGGCTTTGTAAAGCTGATCTTGCCTTACTTGTAGTCATCCAAAGGTCGGAGATGCAAAGGTCCATTTTTGTGTCTGTCACTTTGAACCCATTACATTTCTCTACACAATTCTTCTATCTCCCTTTCTCTGTCACATCAAACATAAGCTTCTTGTCCCCGCTTTCAAAGTCACTGACAGCCTCCCCTTGTCCTCGTCATCTCTCACTTCCATATCAAGAAGTCAACCCTTTCTATGATGCCAGCTTCCACCTCCCACTAGATCATCGAATCAACCTCTTAACCTTCCTCCCTGCTACTGCTGACACACTGAAGGTGCTGCCTATAATTCTCTTGAGCTACTTCAACCTCATTCTTCAAGTCTCTCCTTAAAGCTCTGCTTTGCTGAGTTGCTAAAACTGAGACTGTGCTGTCGCCTTCTTGTATTACTTCCCTTCTCAATGGTATCTATCAAATAAGTATCTATCAAATAATTTATTTTACCTTATAAATTCTTAAAAGCAAAGGCCATCTTCTTATTGTGTGTTCTACTGGACCCCAAATGTGGGGGTTACCCAGAACCTTGAATATTGATTTCTGGTAATACAAAAAGATACAGCAAAAACAGTTGATCACCTATCTTTCTGTTGATAAGGGGGCATCAAGCAGCCTGGCTCAGAAGTTGATTTGTCTTCCAGTCCCCAAGCTGCTAGCACTGCACATGGGGCATGCCAACGAGATGTTGCCTTGCAATGGTTCTGGCACCATTTGGTTTCTGCTTGGTTCCTGGCTTGATAATCAGCTTCTTGCTTTCCTCCTGCTGCAGAAAGAACTGGCAGTGTTCAGATGTGATGCTCACTGGGAAGAACGATGAATGCCTGCTATGTCATCAAGAATCCCTTCACCCATCTGTTCTCACTGAAACTGAAAAGTGCTTTTGGACTTGCCTCGTTTTTGTCTCGTTCTGTGGCTGTCCGCTGTCCAGCACCAAGGCGAGCTGAGGTTTGAATTGACCCTGTCCAATTTCCTACATGGCCTATCAAAACCTTCATATTGGCCTACATAAGAGGAAGAGAGTTTCACCAAAGCAGTCGCTTTCTTCTGGGACTTGCTGAGACAGTTCATCTGTGATCAGGCTGAGCTATCATAAGCTCAACCTGCTTAGGGTGATGTGGCAATTCTTTTCTCACAGCTGAGTAACTTGAACCAGGTGGAAAACACAGTGAGTATGAAAGATGAGGAAAGGCATCGGAGCATCTCTAGGATTCTAGCAAAGTTTGCAGCTATTTTCTTGCAAGGCCAAACTCATTGTAAACAATACCAGGCATTACTCAAATGACCTCATTAATGCATCTCTATGCTTGCAATTAGTATTTCCCGTGAACGCTACAAAATGTACAATTATTTCCTTTCCTCATAAGTGGGAAGTGTCTGGCAATTACTGAGAAGTGATAGGGCCTGTTTGTGAACCAGCTTTGTAGGATGTACTATAGGTTTACCTTTGCAAGGCTGAGGGTTGCTGATGTTACGAGGAGAACACTGTCATGATCACTCTAGGACAGGCAATTATAAGTCCTGCATCGATTTCATGATTTCCATCTGAGCTAAGGATTTTTTTTTTTTTTTAAGATACCTAACCAAGATTTATAGACTGCAAGTCTTGGATTATATTTTATCATGTTTAGGCGAGAGGTTCCAGCAATAAAGGTTCCCCTTTGTACAAATTCTGCACCTTGTTTCTGTCTAACTGTATCTACCTTCAGTGTCCAACCACCGGATTCTTTCCATCTTTCTCCAGTAGATTTAAAAAAAACCCAAACCAAAAAAAGATTTTTCTCCTACCTGAAATCATCTTCCCATGTAAGATACTTATGCCTGGTGTGAAATTACTACTTAGTCTTTCCTTTGGTTAAGTTGAAGAGATTTAGTTGGTCTTTAGTTGTGCAATTCTGAGGAAAGTTATCCATGATTAAATCATTCTTATAGCCTTTTTCAGAACTATTTTCACCTTTTCAGCAACTTCGTGTTTAAAGCGTGGATCCCAACAGAAGAAATGAACTAATAATGGTGTTATGGATGCTACATATAGCTGCAATAACATTTCTTTTAATTGATATGCATCCACAGTCTGCATGTTAGCTCCTCTAATTGCATTAATGTACTGCAGAATCTCATTTAGCTGGTTATGTGCTATTTCCCCAAATCATTTTCTGGTAAGTCTTTCAGAATTCAGTGTTCCACGACCTACTTATGACTAACATTCATGGCTTCTAACACACAAATTTGCATTTAAACATGCTGTATTTGTTTCCAGGTGAGTTAGAGAGCCAGGAAATGTCTGACATGTTTCAAACATTGCAGAACTTAACCAAGAACTTATTGCAGGGCAGAGTTTATCAAATCAGCAGCAATTACCTGGAAATATTCTGTCCTGATTTAGTTATCTTGACCTATGTTTGTTTGTTTGTGTGCGTGCGTGCGTGAACAAGTTCTTGTAAGCACATGTATAATTCTACTTAACGCAGCTCTCTCTATTTCATATTTAGTCAGTCTTACTGTACTTATCACAGGGATCATATGCAACCCTGATTAGAATGATAAGCAGGAGAGACTTCATGCCTCCCAGCCTCCCTCAGCTAAAATCAGCTAATGGTGACATTTCCTTTCGACAACCCCCACTCTGAAGAAGGTCGGCAGCAAAACAGGATATTTATGAAAAACCCATAAATGAAGAGGTGGTGAAGTGGAAGCCAGAAAGATTCCTTTTTTCTTGATCAGTTTCTGAAACACTGTAATTATTTCACTATTTGATTTAGAAAAGGGACACCATAAGCAGGCATAATTACAGGAAAGAGGCTGATATGTGGATGCTGCTGTCTAGCTTTGTGAAATCTGGGACTGGAAGGATAGTCTTGGTCATAGAGTCCAGCTCCTCCTACTGTACCCATCAGAACATTTAATCCCTTCACTAAAACAATCCTAATGATTGAAATACCACAATCCTTGCTAAGCATAGGCTCTTTCTCACTCATTACTACTCAAGACTACTGCAGATTCTTTGTTGGTTAGAAACCACGATCTTATTCTATAGCCAGGCTATATCCGTTTTGGTCTTGTGCTAATGCTGTACTTAGTGTTTCTCCTGTCCTGACACTTCTCTCTCCCTTTTCCCTAGCTTCCTCTGAAAGCAAGATCATAACCCTGGCAAATTCCTTCAATATTTTTTGAATTTTTCAAGTAACTGGTTTTGTTTATACTTATTAGTGGTCTCTGTCTACAAACTGGCTCCATATTTTCTGTGTTCCAGGCTGAGTCATGGGCTCCTTAGAAGTGCTCAGCTTGTTTGCTGTGTTAAGGTAACAGCAAATGCTGCAAATTGGAAGTGTCTTAAAAAAACACCACATATTGCTGAGTAGATCAGGTCAGGATTCTTCAGATTAAACTTTGTTTGCTGGAAAATCATCAAATCAGAAACTTTTATGAAAAAGTATAATTTTAAATGAAAACTTCATCAGGAAAGAATTCACAGAATGGAATTTCTGGTTAAAAAGAAAGAGAGGGAGTCCAACATAACCTTGTAGAGAGATAGTTTTCCATATTGCAGAAGATACACTTCAAATATCCTTACACAACCCTTCAGTAAATTGGGGTAATAACTAGGCCCTAAGTATTCTATATCCCCAACCACTGCTTTGACCAGGAGCATATCAGCTATTCTATTTCTGTCTTTTGGAGCTTTCTTTTACAGCAAGGAAATACTTATGGGAAGGAAATATGATCCCAAGATTCCCACACTGCAGATGAGCAACTGGAATTGTAGCTTCTTGAGTTTGTGTGTCTAAGAGGAAACTATGATAGATCTTAGTTTTGTTCAGATATGAAATGGGTGAATTTCTAAAACAAAAAATTTGTAGGCTAGAAGACCCATTTCTATCCCAGCTTTTGTTCTTGACCTCAGACCCTTTCACACTAGCTCAGGAAAACTCCAAGTGGCTTGAAGAAAGGCTCCCTCAGAAGTTTTGTGACACCAGTGGGTCAAGCAAGTGCTCCTCTAGTGAAGAGAAAGGGAAGGTGCAGAAGACCAGTTACTCAACTGCCTCAAGGAAAAAAAGAACCATCATTAAAGGCAGGCAGCAGTGTTTGTGGTGTAGATGGCTTTCAGCAGGTGACTGCTGCTGATGGACAAGCTCATGAGAGAAAAATCTATCGAAGCCTCAAATATGCAGAAATTACGTCTGCTCCAGGAGGCCCATGAGCTGCAAATGTCTGGAGGCTGAGAATGTTCTCAGAGAACATCCATGCTTCCTCTATTGCTACAGTTTTCTCTAAGCATCTGTTTTTGGTCACTGTCAGCAACAGGATATAGGGAAACATGAACATTTGTTCCAACCCACTGTGGATCTCTGCTGCTCTTGAATTGTCATAAACCAGATGCCAAAAAATGCCGGAAGAAGGAAAGATAGAACACCTCCCACCCTTGATCAAATGGCAGGAATTAAAGACTTCCTTTCAGGCAGCTGGTGCTTTAGATTCCTGTGCAAAGTACTATTTACAGTCATGAGAAAAATAGTTCCTATAAAAGAAATTATATAGCTGAGTTGGTGCCCTGTCTGACAAAGTCAAGGTCAGCTTGTGTCAGGGCTGGCAGAAGCATGTATCTAAAGCTTCAACCTGCTGGTACAAATACTGACAAAACTCTTTTAACAATTGTTCTATTTTAGATACTGTCTGGAATGGGAGGAGATGTGCGGCAGTGGGCCTTCCAGCTGTGCATTGTTGCTGTGCTGCTCTTTGGTGGAGGAAGAGGGAAAGGTAAGAGGAGAACTGGAACAGGTCCACTGTGGGAAGAGAGGCACATGCGTGTTCTCATTTTCATTTACAGACCCTAAAGTACACAACACAAGATCTTGAGACTGCCCTTTCCCAGGTCCCAGGAACTGGTACAGCTGGCTGGCAATTCCAGGCCTAGGGAGCTGAGCACATGCAGGGCAGCAGAAAAAACCTAGCTACTGCCCAAGGTCCCTGCCCTAAGATCTTACACTCATCTCATGCAGTGAAGTGCAGTACAAGAGAGGAAAAACATCATGAGGAAGGATAGATGAGGTGCCAGTAAAGGATGCACTAGCAACTAACGCATTTGATGTACCAAGCAAGGACTCACCAGGTGATACACAAATGTAGCTCTGGTCTCCTTCCTCTGCAGAATTCCCAGGCAGCCTGAGCTGCCTGAATAACTACGTGACTACCGTGAGCTGCGTGTGGGCAATGGAGGAGCCTGTGGGCGATGGACCTTTCCACCTGCATTTCACCAAGTAAGAGCTGCACACTGAGAGCCATCCGTGGCAGCCCTAGCCCTGGTGTGGGCAGGATGGCGCAGAGAAGCAGAGATGGGGTCCATCCGTGGGCTTTGCTCCCTCCACAGGAGGAGACCTGGGGCATAGCTAGCTCTGCCACCTCATCACCCCATACCTGTGCTGCCTCGGGACCTACTCCCTTCGCACCCTTTTGTGGGCCCACAGCCATGGGGGGTGCAGCAGAGGTCCAGCACACATGGCTGCATGATCTCATTCCGGCTCAGGGCAGTCTGTCTGTCCAGTGTCCCCTTCTGCTGGGCGTGTCTCACTGCAGACAGCCTTCCCATTCCAGCCTCCACTTCTGGTGATTTGGGGACTCCCACAGCCCATCCTACACAAAGCTGCCTAATCAATTTCTAGTCACTTCTTGTCTTGTTGCCTAGAAATTAAACCCCTAGTGATTTAATCTTTATCAGTTAATATATACACACAAAAGGACTTTGAAAGTCCAGTGAGCTACAAGCTTTAATAATAGATTTAGAATATCATGTGAATAATTTTTCCTCTAACAGAAGAAATCAGGTGAATAGTTTGCTAGGTGATAAAATAATAAGCATTGTGATATGCTAATTTGAGATGAATTCGTTCAGATTATGTAATAATGATGTCTTGACTACCAATAACTAGTGAACTATGACATGAGGGTAAGCCACTCTGATGTTACGTATTTTGCTAAGGTTAAGTGAAAAATAGACTAACTCTTAATGATACTGGATTTTAAATCTATGAAAAAATGCCAAGCTGATAAACTGTGGCATCCTGGTTTACTGTGGAGTCACATGCAACATGAAAAATTTACTATAAATGGCTACATTAGGTAATTTAATAGTAGAAGACTGTTCTTTGGGGCTACTTCCCCAAGATGATGTTTTCTGTCATTCATCCTGTTATACTGTGCTGAAGATTGTGAATATAAAAAAAAAACCAAAACAAACCACAACAAACAACAAACCAACCTCTGACATGTTTTGCTGTCAGTACAGGTTTGTTTGTAGTGAAAGAGGCTTTAACGTACAACTTGTTAGCTCTGTGCTGTGTGCTTGTAACTAACTGTCCACCCACTCCTACTCCACTACACCAGCTGCTTTCCTGGCAGCAACACATAGCAGCCCTCTCGCTTTCAGAGGGAGCAGGGGGCAGGCACTGGGCTCTGTGTGCAGTTCCTGCAAGGTCTGGTGCTGTCAGCAGTGAGGTTATGAAGGTGTCTTCTTCCTCCCTCTTCAGGCCTTCCAGCCAGCCAGCTTTAACATTGCTTTCTCTGCTGTCTGCACTAAAGAGGTTCATGTTCTTCCAGAATGCGTTGCTGTGCTAAGCTGCCACTCATCTTTCATAAACTGAAAAGCACTTAATCATATGACTTAAAAGAAACTTTCAGCCCTTTTATTCTTCTAGCCTCTGGTCAAAGGGCAACAACGCCAGCTGCAAACTGACTGCCAGAGAGAGCATGCAGAATCAGTACCACTGCACAATCCATTTAGCCAGCCAGATCTTGGAAACAGATGGTTATAGAGTCTCTCTCCAAGGCAACTTCTTTGGACGTAATCACACATACATTATCTTTCCAGAGTACAATCCCCGCAAGCACAGTAAGTATGAACCAGGGCAGCTGTGGGCTGCGGCTCTGCCTAGCAGCTTTGGGGTAGGTCTGATATGATCTCTAACAAAGGGTGTCTCAAAGATGTCAAGTGAAAATAATGGAAACAAGTCAGGCTGCCCATCTCTGGACAGTGCACTATGTGGACTTCATCAGTAGGGATGCAGTCCCAGTGTCTCTCCATTCTGACTTTTCCAGGACTCCAGAGAGGGCTGGTTCTGGAGCACCTTTCAAGTATACTTCTCATCTGCATCACGTTTTCTTGTGCCATGGATAACATACATTTGGATTGCCTCTATCGTTTCTTTTTCTAAGAAATTAAGTCATGAGGAATCAAAGTCATGGATCTAATTCAGTGTCCCATGGCCTGGTACTTCAGAGAAATGTTCTAGTATTCAAAATCTCAGAGCCTGTCTATATTAGTGGTATGTTGGAAGAGCAGAATGTGACATCCGGAGCGGTTCTTTGCTTGCAGGACTATCCCCAGGGGCTATTTGAGTTATCATTAATTTATGTCAGTTCTGTAGCTGTTCTGTAAGCTAATTTGGTCTACTGCTGGTCTTAGTATCAATCTTCAGACCCAGCTTTATCTTCCAAGACTTTAGTCAGCCGAGTATCATGCATCTCCTTCTGTGGTGTTCATGTCCCAAATATTGTGAAAAAAACACTCTCTCTCTATTTGCAGTAAAACTTGATCCACCTTTGAACATCCAGAGCAACGCCACTGCCAGCAAATGTCAGATATGGTGGAGCGTGCCTTGGTACCTTGTTGAAATTCTTCAGTATGAGTTGCAGTATAAGGAGTACAGCATGTCCTGGGAGGTAACTGGATGAGGCACACACTGATACTGCCTTGCTCTTTGGGCACAAAGGCCTTACCACTCAGCTCAGGGCCTTCTGGCAGCTGACTGTTTTAAGCTGGCCTTTCTAGTTTCCCACATCAAGGTTGAAAGATTTCATAAAAAACATCAATACTGAAGATCAATAAATCTTCCTCTCCTGAACCCTGCATTCAGAAGTCATACATCATTAGGCAGGCTGTCTTCTTGCATCCAAGAAAAGAGGATTTGGACAAGAAAAGGAAAAAAAAAAGAGCATTTAAAAGACCATCCCTTTGGCCAGCCTTGTTAACAGAAACTCTTTGTAATACTTTGCAGATTGCATTGAACAAGACACCATCCGGTTCACTGCCACAGATAGAAATTGAAGCCGCAGAGCTTCGCAGTGGCATCACTTACATTGCACGGGTTCGCTGCAAAGTTTCTGAAAATGAGGATTCGTACCATAGTCAGTGGAGTGAGTGGAGCCAGACAACAGTGTTTCAAAGAGCAGGTACAAAGAACGTTGTTTTTACCTTAATTCATGTCTTCTCATGTCCATGTTCCCAAAATAGGAAGATACCTGGTAAAATGAAGCTTTTCAAATCAGCGCTAGCCTCCTTCAAGTTTTCATAGCCGAATCACTTTCCTTGAGGTCTTTAGCAGGCTGTTTCACTTGCATTGCTTGGTTATTTGGGGTTCTATTTTGACTTCCAGACTTTTTTATCAATTATTTTTGTGTTGATTCTTTTCCTAGGTGTACCAAAACTGGCTGAAAAGATCCTAAATACCAGAACTATGCAGTTGTTGTTCATTCCTGTGAGTTTTGGCACTCTACTATATTTATTTTGGAACTGCAAGCTTTCTTCAAGGTATGTTATAGTTTTTCATTAAGTTCCCCTTGACCTTTATAGCCTGAAGAGGGTAAATCAAGTGTCCTTATATCGCTTTTGCTTCCTCTTTCTACTGCACAGAGACAATTGTTTTCAAAAGCCCTTTCGACAATCTTGGGACATGACATGTTCCTTGGCTGATGATAGTTAATGACCCACTACACAATCCTTAAGGAGACCAAAGTGCCTTTGTGGCACCCAAACTCAGCTACACTCAAGGTTGAGGGTCTCCTGTAGTTAAAGAAATTTAAACGCATGGAAATTTTTCATTTTGTTTCATGTAGATTAATTAAAAGTGGAAGTACACAGCAATCCATAAAGGTGGTTAAACTGATGTCAATGTTAAGCTACTTGTGACGTACCTGGCAGTAGTCAGTATGTAAAATACCAATATAGTCAAACTACACTGACTCAGATTCAGTGTTTCTTAGGTTCTGGGACCAAGTTGTACAGAGAAAAAAGTGTCTCTAGAACCTTGGTTCAACCATCCTCTGCAATTTTTTATGCTGGCAGAGCAAAGGTAAATCTCCTACTTCTCCCTTTGCTGCCTTGACATACATTATTATGCTCCATATACATGTCACTCTTAGAGAAACAGAATGCATGATGTCCATATGATAAAATACTTTTACAGGATAGACTGTAATAAAGGAACTAGGATGTCTGGCAGAATCTGTCTGTCTAAATGTAATGAAACTAAAACTCTCTAAAACACTTCCAGAAACAGTGGTTTAGATCAAATAAGTTGCTAAACAAATGCATAAACAGCTCAGTGCATATAATGAGTAATAGACTAGTATTGAGTTTGTGACATCTAGCATTCCTCAGAAACTTTTAAGTCTGTGCTTAAGGCTAGAAACATTAAATGCATGCACAGGAGGTAGGCAAGCAATTGCATGAGATGTCAGAAACCTTTTGAAATGGGCTTCTTGTGCAATCTTTCTAACATAAGTGTGGGGCTTTCACCTAATCAGTGTGCTGTATCGAGACAGAATAGAGAAAACTTGTCTGTTTTTTTTATTTTAAGTGTTGCTTTTTCAATTCAGGGCAAAAAGCCTCTCCTGCTTTAACATTCCCACGCCAGCTGCTTTCTTTCATCCACTGTATAATTTGCACAATGGGAATTTTAAGGTAAGGAATAAGTTTAATTTCTTTCTTATGACCTGAGGTTCACAAGAGGAGGATTTTTTTTCCCCTGGGATTAGTCATTCTAGCTCCTGAGCAGAGTTACTGACACGTGGTTCTGGTCTTCCTGGGAGTTTATAGTTTCTCAGTGTCCTGCCTCCACATACTAGCTATACCACCAGAGCTTCTGTCCAGCTTCTCTGTCCTTAGAAATAAAACCCTTCCAGTCACTCACTCCCTGTCCATGCTGAACACGAAAGGTGCACCCTGTCTCTGCAAAGCCAAAGCAATACAAGAAGCTTAAAGTATATTCTGGAGGTGAAATCTTGAAAATTTCTTGTGAAATCTTGTGAAATTAGCAGCTAGCTTCTCTACTGTATTATTGTAACTTTGCCCAATAGATTTGCACTAAACCTCTGGATTATTGTGGCAAAACCATATAGAAAGAACAGTTATTTTGCAAATTCCAACTCAAAGCAAACCATTCTGAACGTATTGATCCTTTCACTAGGACTGGGTTGGACCTAATGAGGCTTGTAGCCAACTCAGAAGAGAAGAGGCCAGTAACTCAAACAAAGTGACTGCAGATGGAGTTTTTGATCTAAACACCCAAGAACTGATTTCCCAGATCTCCTTGAAACCTCTGGAAAGCACAAATCTGGTTGCTGCAGAAGAAAACTTTGTATTTGCCTCAGGTCCAAGCCAGCAGTATGTCCCCAGCAGGTATGTAAGAGCAGAAGAGATAGAAATGAGGCTGGAACTACTGTTTGCACAAAACCATGCTGATGATAGAGTTGGCCTGAAAATCTCTGAAATAATTAAAGCCAACCTTGAGAGCCCTAGCACGGAAAGGAATTATCCCTCTCACTCACAGCATGGAAAGGGTAACTTCCCTATGCTTCAAGAATCTTTCGAGATAGCAAATGTGTCCTTCAGCAGCAGTGACTATTGTACCTTGTGTGACAGTGATACCACAGGAGGTTTGATTCCTGCTGAACTACTGGAGCTCTCCAATGATAATAGTCTTGTCAAACATCAGAGTGATCAGAGTGACCTTCCCTGAGGAATACTGCCTGCAAAGATCTTTGTGCTGTCCTCTCACCTCCCAACACTGTCTTCCCAAGTGGCTTAAATGGTGACTGTGCAGACTGTTACAAACGTATCATCTCTAGGTAAATCCTCAATTTCTGTACTTCAAAAGAAGATGGTGACCAACTCCCCTGGCTAGCAAATACTACCCCTACAGGCATGGCAAGGACTGATTCCAGCAACATCTGCTGTCTCAGGAGACACATGACCATGCCCTTCCTTAAATTAACCTCATGGCAGCAGCAGCAGAAGTCCAGCAACCCCCTAGTCTAAGGAAGCAGCAGCAGACCTGCTGTTTTTCCTCAGGAAGAGCTATTGGAATTGTGTGCTTCTCAGAAGCAGCAATATTTGCAACGTGCTGAACCATGATTTAAACTCCATTATTTTAAAACTATATATGATTCTTTACAAAACCATGATAAACAATTTTTGCTAAAGAGGGTAATTTTGCTTCTTAATATGATATCGATGACTTCAAAGGGTTCCTGATTACATCAGAATTTATAATTGCACTATTTAAAGAAAATCAGGCAGTCGGCCTTGTTCTTTACTATCCTGAATAACTGTAACATTTTATTTTGCAGTAACTAAGCCCCATGTAGTGCTTTGATTTTAACAAAAATTTATTCCAAGGTTAAGTGGCTGGGCTGATCTAATGAAGAAAGGTGAAAATCAAGAATAGCACAAATGAGCTTTATTTAATCACAAAACAGGCCAGCCCCACTGCCTCTCCAGGGCTTTTATTTCTCCAGAACTGATGAGTCCTTTGCCTATCTGCTCAACAGGTACAGCCTTTCTGAGACAAATCTCTGGAGGTTTACTTTCTGCCCTAGACACAGAAAATCCTATATATGATGGATTACCCACCAAGCAGATTCCTGGCGTCTTACTTACACCTCCTAGATTTAAAGGGCTCAACAGTTTTAGCAAGCATACTGAGATGGTTACATGTGCATCTACACTAGCTGGCACATGCATACTTACAGTCACACACATTCATTCTCTCTTCTTTGGGAGTGCTTCCCTTGTGTCACTGTTTAACCCCAGCCAGCACCTAGGACCACACAGCTGCTCGCTTGCTCCCCCTTCTCCTCGCAGCAGCATAGGGAGAAGAGGGAGAAAAGGTGGGGAAAAGGAAAAAACAAACAAACAAACAAAAAAACACTTGTGGGTTGAGATAAAGACAACTTAATAGAACAATAACAGAAAAGGAAAATAATAATAATGGTAAAAGAATGTACAAGACACAAGTCACTCTCACCAATCGGTGAATTGGTTGCCCAGCCAGACCTGAACAGTGATTGCGGATTTCCACCCCCGAGCCAACCCCCAATTATATGCTGAGCTTGACATCTATGGTACAGAATATTCCACTGGCCTTTCCATTGTTCTGTCTGTGCTCCTTCTCAGCTTCTATGAAAAAGTCCTCAAATACTATAAACATCACCTAGCAACAACTAAAACAATATGCGTTACTGACATTCCTTTCATACCAAATCTGAAGCATAGCAGCCACTAGAAGGAAAATTAACTCTATCTCAGTTGAAACCTTGTCCTCTGGTGACTGTTAGCACTGATTAGTTATAAGTAACAAAGTAGATTAAGACACCCTTCCCAAAAATGTGTGCTAAGCCAAAGAACTATAGTGGAAAGTCTTCATCTGGGAGAAAAGCAGCAATCTAATGTGGAGTTCACATCCAACTTGTGTGACAGACACAGGAGGTGCCAGCAGTGATTTGTTCTCAGTGTTGTAAGCAAAGGGCTTTTCTGATATCTGAAAAAATATCCCCTTTCTGATCCTTAGTGGTTTTTATCTTGTAAAAACTATATTCAAGGGTGCTTTTTATACTATACCACAATCTAATGGCAGGAGAAGAATGTGATGTTACTGTCATTAATAGCTGCTATAATTTCCTCTGGAGAAGAAAATCTGTAAAACAAGCCTACATGCCTGAAGGAGTTTTGGTGATTCCTAAATTTTTAGCCCCCCTAGTGTGGCTTGATGTACTGTCCCAAATTTCAAATCTTCGGAATCAGAGGGATGCTTCCTGAAATTGTCAGATCAATTGTACCTTAAATCTCTCAGATTTCACAGCCCTTGCTTATGAATGTCTGCACAGAAATTGAACCAGTTTCACAAAATCTTGTTCAGTTAACAAAGTATTCTGTACTGGTAACATTAGCAAAAGATGAATGGGACCAATTATATTCAGATATGAGTAACAAGCAGCAGGTCAGGCTATGGAGGGGAGAGCACAAAACTCAATGAGATAGAGAAGCAAAAGAAAATAGAGAGATTGAATGTAGTAGGAAATTACTTGAGAGAAATGAAAAGTCAAAGATGAAGCTGCCTGTGTCCATCAGGCCAGGCCAGGAAGACTATAAGAACTGAGTCTGCAGATGATGACAGGCTGATAGTTAAAGGGCTAAAATGATACTGCAGCATCAGCAGTTCTCCAGGTGAAACGCTAACAACTTTGAGCTGCTTCTGCTTTTATGCAGCTACTTATAAAGTGGGAAAAGTGCGAAGAGGAAAGGTACCATAGAAAATGTTAGTTATTGTAGCTAGAAAAAAAGAACAAAATGCCTCAGCTTTACAATTAGGTTTTTGGAACAATCAAAGCCTCGTTTTTATTCAGCCAATCAAAAACTACAGTTTTTCTAGAAAAGCAGTGCATAAAAGCCCATTTTTCTGTCCTTTTGCTTTGTGGTTTTGTTTTGGTTTTTTTTTTTTTTGTTTAGTTTTTATGTGTCATTTTTGACACTGGTATTAGGTTCAAGCTATTTTTTTTTTCAAGCTATTTTTTTCACAGCTTCTCCCAGAATCTCTGAACTATTCTAAGGCTGAGTTTTGCCTCTAAGTGTGATATATATCCTTCCAGTGGAAGATAGAGAACTAACATCTAGTAAGCAGACATAGTGTGGGCTCTGGTCAGGCTTTTGAAGCCTTTTGTTTCCTAGGACTACCAAGTGTAGTGTAGTGTAGTGTGTATCATCTCTAACCAGAACACAGTGGTCAGTATTTTCCCCTCTCTTTTTTTTCTTGAGTTTTGCCAGAGGAAACAATTTCAGAAGATATTTAAGTGATGCTTGTAAGCCACTAAAGAGTTGAATATGTTCCATGACAAAGCTTTTGTTTTAGTTGTGGGTTTGTGTTTTGATTTTTTTTTGGGAGGAGGGCTGTTCCTGAAAGTGGATAAAGTAAAAGAACTAACACTGCGTGATTATTCAGAAGTAAATAAAGCAGAGGAATTAACGTAAACTTTGATTTTTCAGAAGTTAGTATCTGGCAGCTTTGGAAAGAACTTTAGTCTAGAAAACATTGACTATATGAATCATTAGTAAAAGTTGGTTTGAAAACATTGTAGAAGAAGTAGGAGAGGGAAGAACTAAATGCTCTCCCTAGTTTGCAGACCAAAGCACTAAGCCAGTGCTGCTGCTACTACCACCAACAGAAAAAGGGATAAGAAGGCTCCCGAGTGAAGATGTATTTTACAGCTCATGAAGCCAAGGGGGACCAGCATGGCGAGCTATCCCATGGTGTCTAGCATGTGAGCACCAGTATAGTTCTGCTAGTATGCACTCAATAGACCCCTGGTGAATTATTGGTGTTCCCAGTAATGAGTGATAGAAGCTGTATCTCCATCAGACATT
Organism: Burhinus bistriatus; assembly: GCA_013397275.1. NCBI lineage: Eukaryota > Metazoa > Chordata > Aves > Charadriiformes > Burhinidae > Burhinus > Burhinus bistriatus. Next base: position 420,800 of record VYXH01003090.1, read on the forward strand.
CTGCTGTTTAGTCACCTGCACGCTCATTTCAAGAGGGGTAAGAAGATCAGACTGCATGTTTCTCAACAGCATAGGTATCACAGCACTGACACAAATTCATTTTGAAAGAGCAGCAAACAAGTCACAAACACTAAGGCATAGCACTCAACCTGCTGTGCCCTCTCAGTTAGGATGACTTGTCTCCACAGTGTGGCTTCTAATGCATCAAAGTAAAACAGAAGTGTCAAATAGTAGGCATGCTGAAACACTTCCTGCAGCCCTGAGCTTCAGGGCTTAAGATCATTGATCTGCAAACTTCTGCTCAAAGGTGCAGAAGCCTAGCCCATGAAAGCAATCTTTTTCCTGAGACTGACATTAGTCAATGGCCAAATAAAGCCATAAATCTTTTCCTAGTTAAGTAAGCAGATAGGAGGAGAGTAATTCCAGAGACAAGAGAAACACGTTTGCTCCTTTTAGTTTACTTTTCTTGAATTTGGTCATAGTGTAAGCAAATGACAGAGAATGTCGGTTAGACTGAGAGCAGCACCATCTTACAAACTGCCCAATGTGAAATCTGTCAGTTCCAGCTTCACAGCCCTATCACTCCATCTTTCCTGTATTGCTGTGCTCCTGTGAGTCAGGAATCCTGTGCTGCAGAAATCTACCTCGATCACCACAGGCCTTTCCAGACAAGCATAGCCCCTTGAATCTCACAGCATCCCTCAGTGGAATGTATGCTCTTTCACAGAGCCATCCACATGTTCACTCATCTAGCCAGTAAAAACACCAAAAATTAAAAATAGTCTGTTTAATCTTCAGCAACTTAATCTAATCTGCAGATCTGTTCCTGCTAGAGGCACACCAGCTCTGAAGACAGAGGCGCTAACCAAGCACAGAGATCTAAACGATCAGTTCTAAAGCAAGAACTGTAATATTTGATGACATATTTATTTATGTACTGGAGATCATAATTGAAAAAGAGGAGGGTATGTTCTTTTTATGCTAGGAGAGGGAATGAACACACAGGGGGGTTGGTTTGTTTGTTTTTAACAACATGCAAGCCAGGGATTAAGTTGCAACAAAAAACTACAGCATTTGGATTGCTTCTTCCTTGATGTTCATGGAGCCAAGTTAACTGACAAAATCCAAAATCCCCATGTCAAATCTTATCATTTTAGGGCTGGTGAACAGACTGATTTGATCAATACACTTCCTATTTTCAGTGCATGTTGGAGTGCAGCGCAGAAACTGCTGTGACAGCATCAGCTCTACATACCACATGCATGTACAATGGCCTAGTATTATGCAGTATTTTCCTCTGTCTAGAAGTAGTATATTTATATTTGTAGGGTACTGCAGGCCCAACACAATATGGCTTTTTGAGCCAAGCTGATTCACATGAATAGGCAGTGCCAGAGCGCAGCAGTAACAGTCATTACAGTCTAAACACAAGTAATGAGTTCTCTTTTGTATTGCCTTTTTCTAACATGGTATGCCAAATGCAGAAGTTGTAAACCATAGGCAAGTCTAAATAAAGCAGTAGTTTAAGAAAGGAATCAAGGCATCAGTGTGGACAGCTCAGCGAAGACTTTTTCGTAACATACTTTTACATTCAAAACCAGACAATAGATGTATTCAGAATGAGAGTCACAGTACTAGAGAAAAAAATTAGGAATGCTTTCACATAAATAGCATGCCTTACCCAGTTTCAGTGTACGGAACTGGTTACGCACCCTTATAATGGGATCACGGTTTACAATAGCCCGCACAGTGGTTCCCTCAGCTCAATATATTGCAGTAGGAGGTGCACCAGTGCCAAACACATAGGTAATACAACCTTTTGACTCCCAATACCAGTTTCTTCTTTATACACTTAAAGATCATATACGCCATTTAAAGACTACTGATCCATCCCATCACCTTCCCTTAACTTCATGCCCTAAAATCTGCACTGCTGCTACCACCAAACTGAGATCTTTTTGTCTGCTGGAGGTAAGGATGAAGTTAGTTATTTAATCCGCATTCTGTGGGAGGGAGAAGACAGGATGCATTCTTCCCTGGCTGGAAAATCTTGGACCAGCTCTGAGCAAATAAATGCAGTCAGCTCAGCGATTATTTCTGGGGCTAGATAGTCCAGTGACATGGAAGTCATCTGTCAATCTGAATGGCACTTGTGTACATGAACTGAGGAAAAGTTTAGGGTTTGTTTATAATATGCCTGTCTCAGATCTTCTGATGTTTGTTATGGTCAAAGTTTTCCCATTTCTGCAATATAGTTGCTTGCATTTGCAAACTATGTATCAAAAATTAATTTATCTTTCTGGGTCTAATATCCAGAGAGTTACATGTGATTTTGCACCTGTATGGTCAGTTACAGAAATGCTTTCCATAGCCATATGATTCAGACACTTAAGTTAGAACACAGCTGGAATAAATGTCACCGTAAAGAGAATTGCTGCATGCAGTCTGTCATAGTGTCATGGCCTAAAGTGCACCAATAGCCCTTAACTGGCCTGACCAGTCTCACCTGGGACTTCCATGCACATCCTCTGCCCAGGGCCTGGGAGCTCCGTTTAACCTCCATTTAGGCCTTAGTAACATGATTTGTCTTCAGTTCTGTCTCTGTGTCATTTCCTGGATGGCCTCTGCACCAAGGCTTTAGGTAGGTTATATTTTGGATGGTCTCCTTGGGTGGAGGTTGTAGCTTGTATCCAGTCCTCTCTCTGTCCCTGTGACTCCTGGATGGACCCTGGGCCTATGTTGCAGCCTTGTTTCTAGCTCTACCTCCTAGACAGACCTTGGACCTATGTTAGAGCTTTGTCTCCAGGCCTACCTGCATCCCTGCTGCTCCTGGACTCCCTGCTTGGACCCTGGACCTGGCTCATCACCTCACCTTGTCTGGAGTGTCATTGAACCTTGTTACCAGCACCGGGCTCTGCCCACTTCCTTCAGAGCCTGCAGAACTGCCCCTAGAGTGGTGAGGGACTGCCCGTGCCGGGGTCACCTGGCTGGCTGCCACACTGCCAAGGGCAGCCCAGTCTCTCATAGAGTAGAATCATAGAATTGTTTTGGTTGGAAGAGACCTTTAAGATCATCGAGTCCAACTGTTAACCTAGCACTGCCAAAACCACCACTAAACCACGTCTTTGAAAAACCTCCAGGGTTGGTGTCTCAATGACTTCCCTGGGCAGCCTGTTCCAATGTTTGACAACCCTTTCAGTGAAGAAATTTTTCCAAATACCCAATCTAAACCTCCCCTGGCACAACTTGAAGCCATTTCCTCTTGTCTGATCACCTGTTATTTGGGAAAACAGACCAACCCCCTCCTCGCTACAACCTCCTTTCAGGTAGTTGTAGAGAATGATAAAGTCTCCCCTCAGCCTCCTTTCTCCAGGCTAAACAACCCCAGTTCCCTCAGCCACTCCTTGTAAGACTTGTTCTCTAGGCCCTTCACCAGCTTTGTTGCCCTTCTCTGGACATGCTCCAGCACCTCAATGTCTTTCTTGTAGTGAGGGGCCCAAAACTGAACACAGTATTCGAGGTGGGGCCTCACCAGTGCTGAGTACAGGGGGACGATCACCTCCCTAGTCCTGCTGGCCGCACTATTTCTGACACAAGCCAGGATGCTGTTGGCCTTCTTGGCCACCTGGGCACACTGCTGGCTCATATTCAGCCGGCTGTCTACCAACACTCCCAGGTCCTTCTTCGCCGGGCAGCTCTGCAGCCACTCTTCCCACAGCCGCTCCCCGGGTGGGTGCCAGTGCCCCTGGCGGGCAGCGCCGCGTCCCGCAGCACGCCATCGCCATCTGCCGGGAGAGCCCTCTGCTCACAGGCTCCTGCCTCTAAAGCACAACACCGGGATCCCACTAGTGCTTCTAAAACGTTTTTGTTGATCCACGCTGATCTACTACATTACTTCTAAGTTTTCCCTCAGCTTGGTAATTAAATGTCCGTCACCAGGTGGATAGCAAAGATACACACAATTCTTAAAAAAATCACCTTTGCAATTGACTCAGTGGGGTAGAGGAGGTGCAGTTCTCCTCGTTGAATACTGCAGTAAACTATCTTACACAAGACAACACATTATTTCCTCTAGGAAGGAAGTTCTTCCTTATATCTGTATTTTTTTGCAATACTGTGTATTAGAAAAATCTGGTCAACCACGCTCAGGAAATTAAATGAGGCTGCAACAGGTACTGGAAGAGGTGTGACTGCTTCTGTACACTGGTAAGAAATGCAAATGGGTAGAGCTGCTTAGGTTTAGAAGTTTGTGTAAACTTCAACTTAATCACAAGCCACCATATACTAAACATGTAGTTCAGAAAGATTCACAGAACATGTCTTCCATAAATTGATTAAGATTAGACTTAATGCACATGAACGCTCCCAATCAAACACAGAAACAAGGTTCTCAGAAACTTTTTATGCTAAAAGTAGCTGGAGCAAAACATCTAAGCAGCTTCAAAATGTGTATCAGTGTATGAAAGGAATTCTATATCCACATTCACATTTGCGGACCATGGAAATGGGATTTAAATTATGCTTAAAATAGGATCTCTATGGTCAGAGACAGAAAGGGAAGGATAGTTTAGACACCTAATTTAATTGTTTTGATTTTACAAGTGTGAAAGAGTTCTCTGTTACTGTTATTAGTGAAAGGCTACATCAATTACACCTGCTTTGTGAATTATGTTTAAACTATTGCTGTTACTTCTGTTGATTTCATTTTTTCCCTGCATTTTGTGTAGAACTACTCTCCTATTTTAATTCTCTTTATATGGATTGCTACACGCTTCTTTTTATTTTCCAAAGATAATGTTTTTTCTTAAAATAAAACTACATTCAAGAAGCAGTAGATTTTCTGTTAAGATGGCCTCTACAGCTTCTACTGCTTGCACTGTGAAATGCAAACACGTGCACCACATAGCAAAAATGCTACAGCAGAAATTAACTGCAGTTGTAAAACACCAGTTTACTTTTCTGACAGGAGTAATGGTTTGGGCACACCTAAAACTAGAGCAGGCTTTTTCCAAGCTGTCTCAATTTAGAGGTCATTTGACAGGAGAAGTTTAGCACCCAGGACTGCAGAGGAATGTATTTGCACCTGAATTTGGTTCTTGGAAAATTACAAAGACATTTTCTGAGTGGTGCTGTTGAGGTCATATAACCTTGCAGAGTAGGAAGATACTTGTAACTTTAGTAGGCAAAACCCTAACATCCTCTTATCAAGAAAGGGTAGGCAGAAGATTTCTTGTATTATTTTTAAAATTTGGTAAATAAACTGGGATCATGGAAAACAGACTTCTGGGAAAACACCAATGCTGAATTATGGTAACGAAAGTCGGAGAAATTCTGCCAAGTAGCAAAAAGCTTTTGTGTAGCTTACAGCATTAATGCTGTAAAAGTGTTTGTGGCTACTGAATGTTTTGTTGCTCTGCTGGTTTTCACAGATGTGAATTCAAACAGATCCTCCTGGCCAAAAGGCAGATTCTTTTCCATTTGATCTGGCAAAATTTTTCTCTCATCTGTTCACAGTTTCGGCTCTATAACTAGACAGTATCATGATGGCCCACACAACTGATTGAACAGTCGGATTTTTGTTTATGTCCTTGCATAATTTCATAAGGCTCAAAAAGTATCAGACTCGTCACAGAACTAGTAAAATTTATGGATTGCACAGAGCAAAGTTTACAGCTATTTCAAATGTTACCCAGCTGAGAGTTGTGAACACAAAGAAAAGGAAGGAATGAAGAAGGGCAGACTCATAATAATATTACATGGCTACTCAATTAAGCTGTATGCATCAAGACAGTTCTGTTCAGACTCACTTCCTATTCCAGTAGGGCTAACTTAGGCAGACATGCTATTCTGACTTATTTGTATCTCTGCTTACCTGGGCTGTGGATCAGCCACACAGACTATACATGTATCCCACCATGTATGAGGTGAGGCAAACACAAATCAGGCAACAGCATCGCTATAGGCAATTTGCTAGGTTCTGCAGCTTAACCTCAGACAAACTGTAGCGTTTAACTTTACAGAAAAACAAAGAATGGTGCCGTCTGAAAAGAGGCAGTAAAGCACACAGGAGCATCTAAAGCCGTTTCATGAAACACTAGTATATCACATCAATTAAAGTCTTTCAGCATGGAAATTGATGCTGTAAAGAGAAGCCTTGCTGTGTCATCCTTTGAGATGAAGACAATGCTGCAGAGTCCAATGGCGTCATCTTGCAGAGTTTAGGGTACCAGACCTGCTGGAAAACTTGTACAGTAGATATTTTTATCTCTTGCTCAGTTGAAAAGAAACTGAGAAACTAAAATTAAATAGAACAGGGGGCAACAACAAAATTTATGAGTCTGTCAGCAGTCTGAGGAAAAAGGAAGAGTAGTACAGAAGCCCATTACTGAGCAGGAAAGGGAGCGAATAATAGATGATGTGTAATGGATTGAATGATAGAGCACCCTCATTTTTTTTCAGTAGAACAATATAGTTTAACAATGAAGATAATTAATATGATTCATTTTAACAAGATAATAGAAGCACACACAAAATTTGAGTTAAACGCCTTAACGGGTGTGTTAAATTCTGCAGGGCTAGACGGGATTTGCCCTAAAGTATTTTTTGCAAAAAAAAAAAAAACCCAACAAACAAAACCCAAAGCAAACCATAAATAACTACTCGAAGTAGTCTCTGAAGCATCTGAAGTTATTTCTGAGAAGCCATGCAGAACAAGAAACCTAGAGGACTTTTGGAAGATAAACAGTCTTATCTGTAAATGTAGGAAAAATAGGGCCCAAATAATGAAAAACCAAGTACCCTAACTTCATTCTTTAAAGAAGTCTCAAATAAATTACTAAAAGAAAATTTTTAAAATATCTAGAGGATTAAAATGTGAGAAACAATATAAATTGATTAATCAACTTCTGTCTGACAAGAGTTTAATTGCTGATGATGGGGAAGAAGTAGATATATAATTTGACTTTGGTAAGATTTCTGACACAGTTCAATTTTAAAGGACTACTAAGGAAGCTAGTTGGCCTAAATGGTACAACCTATGAATGAATGATTACGCTTTTTGAAAATGCATTTGAGTCTAGTAATTAATAGTTCCCCATTAAATTGAGACGGCATTTCAAGTGGTATTCCAGGAGTCTATCCTGGCTCAATCTTGGTCTGATTCAATATTTTCATTAGTTTTGGTGATGAAATAGAAAGTATGCATACACGATTTGTGACGTTATTCTGGGAAGGATTTTAGTCATTTTGGGAGAAAAACCTATTTTGACAAATTTTAAATACAGTCTAAATAACATAAAGTTCCATAAAGTGCAAAGTATTGCACTTTGAAAGAGAAAGCAAATGTAATATAAACTGGGAAATAATAGGTTACTAGCAATATGTTGAAATAAGATGTGAGAGCTGCAGTGTACCATAATACAAATCATGAATTAACAGTGAGATGTTACTGCAAACAGACAAATACTATTATAGCACGTAAGAGACATGTAATTTGAGAATGGTAGCAAGTAGTTAGTTCATTCTACTCGTAACAAATGAGGCCGCAGTTGAATAGTATATCCAAGTCTAGGCATGATACTTTCAGAAAGATGTAAATCAGTTGAAAAGAGTCTGGGAAAGAAAACACTTCCTATGAGAGAGGCCAAGAATTTGGATACAGTCTGAAAAAGAGTGAAGGTATACTTAGAACAAAAAACCACACACACGCACACGCCCAACCTATTAGAAGACCATCATCAGTTGTTCTACTTGTCTGCTGAAGAAAAGGAAGAAAAAATCATCATACAGGAAAGTTAGTTTAGGCTGCCTATTGCAAAAGTCTTTCTAAAGAAAGTAGTTCAACTCTGGGACGCTGCAGCTGGCCAGGCCCTCTACCTCATCCCCCATTTGAAGCTAAGTTATCAGCATCTCGTACGTTCTGACGCAGTTCAGTAAACTAGATGTCCCTTTCCTGCATCATCCTTTTGAGTAATGCCTCACAATTCAATAATCCCATGACAAATTCACATTGTTTGCTACAAATTGTCGTACATAAACACCCCATCCCTCCCAGCACGCCTGTGATCCTGGTGGTGGTTAGCGCTGGATCCGGCTGACTTCCGCGAGGAAAGGCGCTTCCAGCACTTGTGAACACGAGCAGGCAGACAGGCGCACACACACCTGAGAGAACGTTTACTACAAGGGGTAAAAATGAGTCACCTCCCGGACTGCAAAGGACAGCCCCGTAAACCGCGTGCCAAAGTCGGTGAATTCACACTCAAAGGGCAGAGGGAACGTGTATTTTTCCCAGAGAAGGCAGATTTTAAGGAGCGAACATCTGTACTGAAATTGCATTTAGGACGCACTTGAGTTCACGGCTGTAACAAGGGCTCGGTGCTCTCACCGGGCCTCCACAGGGTGAGGCACCGGGAGTGCCGTCCGCCCACAGGGCCCGCCAGCGACGCTGAGCACCGCTCCGCCATCACCCGCCCCCTCCTTAACGTCACCACGCCGTCGCTCCCACAGCACTCCTGCGTCGTGGCACGAACCCGGATGTGAGTGCAAGGCGGAGGCGGCGGAGGCCGCGCTGCTCGGCCGCCCTGCCCTCTTCCGCCCTCACCCAGCTCAGCCCCCCGACAGGAACCGAAGCCGGCAGCGTCACCCCTGCAACTGCGCCTGCATACCTCGGCGGCGGACGCTGAGCCTGACGGGGGAAGTCCTGTGAGTAGCAGGTGGCGCCACCAATGAGTGAGCGGACTGAGCGGAAGTCCTGCCCGCGGCGGAGGGGGGGCATTGTTGTGGGTGACGTCACGGGCGGAGGATGCGGGCGCCCCATTGGCTCGGGCTGGGCGGCCGTGCGCCGGGATCTTAAAGGGCGACCGGAGCGCGGGCCGCGCCGGCCGGGCGGGGCCCATGGCCAGCACCAGCAGCCACCTGGTGAGTGCGANGGGTTTGGCTCGGACACGGAGGGCGGCCGGGCGAGCGCTGCCCTCCGTGGGGCCGGGCTCCGCGCTGCTGCTCCCCGTCCTTGTTCCGTCCGTTCCCGTCGCCGCCCCCAGTCTGTTGGGTCGCCGCGGGCCTCGCGGGAGGGCCCCGCTCCCGCCCCGGGGGCCCTGAGGCGGGAGGCGAGCGCGGTGACGGGCTGCCCGGGCTCGGCCCGTCAGCGGGAGGAAGCGAGGCCGGGGCCGAGGCTGAAGTAGCCGCCCCGCGGCCTCTGGCGGAGCTTCGCTCTCCGTTCCGGGTACGGGGTGTTGGCGTGGCTTTGCCGGGCCGTCTCCCAGCGGGAGAACCGGCGTTTTTGCCCTGCGGGAGGCACCTGTTACTCTGTAATCGATTTCTTTTCTAGTGGAAACAAACGCGTGAGGAAGATCGTGAGGGTCGTCACAGGACGCCGTTTCGACCACAGTTGTTTACGTTAGCCTGACGGTGTAAAACCCTGAGGTTTTGTGAGCACTGGCTAAGGGAGTTGTAGCTGATGCGCAGAAGCGGTAATGGTGAATCTTAATTTGCATTGTAGATCATACCGTTTAGTTAGTGTAGAAATTCCCTTATGAAAAGAATGTTTTTTACAAAAATAACTACCCGCTTTCATTGATGTCAGTGTAACTAACTGGCAGTGAATAGTTCCTTATCCTTGTGCACGTGGTGCTGTGCTTTTGGGTCTCGTATTCTTTCTATCGGTTACAAGCTGCCAAACTCCGCTCTGTGGCACCTAAAACTTTTTCATTAGTTGGAGCTGGCCAAGGAGGGTCTTCTGCGTGGAGACCGGCTTAGCTGTGTTGATTCTTGAAGTCCCGTTTCAGTGTGCTCTCCTCTGCATGCTTAGTGCTTTTCTCACCGGGGTGTTACACATAATCATATTTGTTGACTGAAGATGAGAATTACTACGTGGGGAGGGCATGAAATACTGCATCAAGGGTTATGAAATAAAGCAATGTTTGATTATTACAGGAATTAGTTTTGCTTTCCTGCCACTTGATAGAGCCCCATATGGCTACTTTTCAGCATCAGAGATGACTTCCGTTTACTTGGACTCTTTTAAACAGGGAGTATGCTTCCCTTTGTGCTTCTGTCCTTGCTTGTTGTCTCTCTTTCCAGGTTTTTCTCTCCAAAATACTTCATTTCTGTTCCTTTTCTATATACAGTTTAGGTCCCTGCCTGTAAGAGAAACATACAGAGAAAGAATGAATGAAGAACAAAGTTGACAACCATTTTTGTTAAAACTAAAATATTTTTTCAGGGTAACTTATTTTTAATTCCTTCCCCTCCATCCTATTTAATATTTATCTGGTCAGTTGAGTGTACTGACTGGCAGTAGCAGATAGAGTTTGCTTTATTCAGATAATCTTTTTGTAAATCAAATGGTATAAAATATGGGAAATCCAGTATTTTTGAGACTCTGAGCAAGTTTCTGTTGATGTTGGTGTGATGGAATTAACGACACTAATGACTTCTGCAATTATTTTACTATAAATGCAAAAGACTGGGCGAGGAAATAGAGCACAGCTTTGAAAGGAATATTCCAGCATTCCTCTTCCAAAACAGTTAATTTTTGTATTTTTGTATGTGGGGACAATTCCTAAAACATTCTACTGTTTTCTTAAGACGTGGTGCCAGGGAGAGAATTTCACTTTTAAGGAGGAAATAACCGTAGTGCTGCATTAGTTGCAGGTGTCAGTGTGGTCTTAGTTATTTGCTATTAATGCCTTCATTATGAGCATGTTGGGTCTCATATCAAGAAGTGCTGTCCCTCTCAAAATGAAGAGTCTGGAAGAATGGTTATTTGCGTCTCCATTTTCAGCAACATCTTCACTGGAAGATTTAGCTGCTCTAGTGATTATTAGATTCTACCAGTGTTTCTGACCTAATAAAACCTATAGTCACGGATATGTCTGAACAAAACTGCTAGCTTCCCCCCNCGTGGAGCTGATACAAACTACACTTTTCAAATAACTGAGTTCTTACTAGAGGAAGCTCTGCATCTATGTGAGGAATTAGACTAGGCTATGGTAAGAGTTCTGTTTGTAGTTATTTGTAGGTGTAAAACTTTCAGACAGGCTTGAGGGATTTTCCCTGCATACCTATCTACTTAATATTCTCTTCTCTTGGGTTTTCAGCATGAGGCTATGACTAGTCTTTATCACTCATGCATAGGTTTTTAACTAGGGTAGGTTTTCTGTAAATCTGTTACCAAAGCAGGCTGCAGGAATAGAAAATAGTAGAAGATGTGGATGTTGAGACGGTGCTAAAGGTGAAAAAAATGGAAGCAGCTTAAGAGGAGCAATTTTATATGCATTCATATTTTTAACGTAGGAAGTGCTGGTAGCTAGCAGAAGGGGGGTGATCCAGAGAATAATCTGGATATAATAGCGATGTTCAACTAAACAATGAGTCCACTGAGTTGGTAGGCTTTTTTTAAAAGAAATTATTCTTTGGGTTATTGGTCTATTGCTTACAGTGCTAGAAGTAATGTCTGTTTCATATGGCTCTTGAAACTCTACAAGTAGATCGCTGTAGCTGGATACCCTGCAGGCTCAGGTTCGTTTCATTTCCCTAAAGCAGGTCAGTTGGAAGGCAGCATTGCAGGAAAAACTTGGAAAGGGACGCTGGCTATTGAAGTACTTGCAGGAATTTTGATACAGAAGGCATGAAAACAGGGGTGCAGTCCCTTTGTTAGACTGAAAAAAGTAATAAACTGGCAAAGTAATAAAAATAGGTTTGTTCTACGAAGATGTGGAATATTTTAGTAATCCCTGGTTTTTAACAGTAAACTTGTATTTTATCTAAATTTTTTTCTAGAAAATCTATATGAATTGCTGTAGAACTAGCACATTTATGGCATCAGAAAATAATGCACGTGAGAAATTACTTTTTAATATGGAAAGATAAAAACTTAATTCAGAACACACTGTGTTTGAAAGATAAAATCATTCTCCAAATTCCTTATATTGGAGCTTCCTGAAGAATTTGTGTAAAGCCAAGGAATTATTGTTTCTGTTTTTTCCAATGGGAAAACTTTTTTTGCAGGTGGCCAAGTTAGGTTATGTGTGTGCAATAAAAAAGCAAAAAAGGGGAAGGAGTTGATTTTTCTCTCTCCCCACTTCCCTTTCTGACATCTGATTTGCAGGTAAGCTTGTGCAAAGTTACTAAGGTCTTACTGAAGTGTATGAAAGGCCTGAACACAACATGCACAAAGTTAGCTGTTTGGTCTAGAACCTTATTTTTCACACCTTATAGATTCTACTCAACAGTGCTGTAGGAAATAACAGGTTTGTTGTGTGACTAAATACTGAAGTTGAGACTTGCTTTCTGCTCTGAAAGACAAGCTGTAAATACGTCACCTGGCAGATACTCTGTAATTCTTTACGGTGAAAATTTGCAAGGATTAACTTGTTTAGCACATTCTTCTGAAAAGAAAGTATTGAATTTGATGTTCAGTTCTTTAGTAATCCTGCAGGAATTTAATTTGCAGTTCTTGACTGTGCTGTCCAACCTTTGTACACTCCATCTATATACTGCCACCTCTGTGTGGCGACTGCTTCTCTGCTCTTCACCCAAAACTGTTCTGTTTGCCTGCTAGAATTACTAGCATGGAGCCTAGTGTACGAAGTCCTTTTGTGTTTGTTAGCATGAGCCCCGACCCGTGCTATGCAACGCCTCTTAATATTGGTGTGCTTCATGAGATAACTGATGACGTAAAATGTGATCTAGACTATTGCGATTACACATGGCTTTTGTTTTCTTGTGAGCTGGCCTGGATCTGTTAGTGTGAAATGAATTCTCAATGGCTTCTTTACATATATAGCTATTTGGGCCATAGGCTGACTTTAGGTTCTTAGAGATTTTTGTGGTTTCCTGTTTCTGATCTGTTTTGAGGCTTGGGGTTGGGCAGGGGGGAGGTAGTGGAAGGAGGCCTTAAATAGTCTCTGCCCCTGAAGGTGCTTGGCACTTAAGTGCTTTGCTTAGCAGTAGAGGAGGTTAGAGTGTAACTAGTTGGCTGATATGCAGGTTCTTACAAATCCTTTCATTAGCTTTAATCCCTACCTGAATTTGGAATTAGAATCCTGGAAATTAGTGGCAGGAAATAACTACCGTTTGTGTAAGATTGTTAAATTTAGAAAAAAGCATTTGCATGAACTAAAATGTTTAGGTCAAAAAACATGTGTGCGAGAAATTCATTTCTGTAGAGGCAAAATCAGTCTTGTGGATAAAATACCTTTATTCCCTCAATGAAGAGTCAAAACAATGTAACAATGTAGAGGTGTTCTCTGTGCTTCCAAATCCTTGAGCCTATTGGTTATATTTTTGCTGATAGAACATGAATCTGATTTCCTCCTTACTCACTTAGGAATAAACTGTGTTACAGATTTACTGCAGAAAGTAAGGAACTGGTGGTGGGTGATCAGTACAGTTATGAAGGAGGTAAAGTGTCAGAGCTGAGCTTTGTTTCTGGTATTTTGAGATTATTTTATATGAACAGTACAGTACGTCTCCCCAAACTTTAAAACACTTCTTTGTATACCATTAACTTTGTGAAGATGTGCATCCAGAAGGCTTAAGAAGAAAAATCAATTAATTTTGATCTCCAAAGTTAATCTTCTTGATTATGTTTTGAAGATAGGACTTGCATCTTCCAAAATTGATTTAAAACATGAGGCAAACAACTGCCAACTATATATACTAGAGTCTTTTTTAACAACCTACTTGTGCCTTACATTAATACAAGGAAAAGTACCTGAAAAAAAACATTTTTACTAATCAAATTCTCATAGGTTATTAGAGCATGACATTATGTCAGGCTTAGCAGGGCTTTATATATATTTCCTCTGAAATAACAACTGTATCTTATGATGATTTATTACAAGTATTTTCAACATTACCTTCATATTACTGTGTTTTTTCTTTAAATTGTATTAGGGCTGTTAATATGTCAAGCAAACTACATCAACTTGAATTCTTTTCATACTTCTGTTTGCCACTATTGCAAAGGTCCTAGCCAGTTTAGGTAGCATAGTGTCTTTGAAGAATTATCTGCTCCAAGCTTTCTCCTTCCATTAACACTTACAATCTTTAATCTTGAAATGGATTACCAGGACAGTATTTTTAAAGAAGTCTTCTTTTCTTTTAAATTATGATCATTTCTATCAAGATACTTTAGGAGATCTTTGGGGGAGCAGTTTCATGCAGTGCTTCAATGAATGCTTACCTTCTAGCATTTGAGAAGTTTCAAATGACACTGTGCATGAAGGTGAGCGTCATTGTTTTGGTGGGTCGGAGCCTAGACTTCTTTAATCAGTTAGCATGGCAGTCTGTTTAAAGAACAAAAACAATCCTCCTTTTACACAACTAAATGCTTTTGAAATTTGCATGGTTTATTCATAAAAATGATCTATTAAGCAACAAATTTTTCATGTGGCAACTTCTGATATGAAAAAATTTCACTCCAGATAGATGTATGACTTCAGATTCTGTTGCAAAACAAAGTTGTGTTAAAATAGCTTTTGTAATTGAAATACGAGATTTCAGTCTGTTCTTTTAAATGTAGTAATCGGTAACCATTTATGAACCTTGATTAAAAATACAGATTTTGACAAATTGCTTGGCTTCAGACTGTTTTGCTAACTATAATGGTTGGTTTCTTGAAGGCACATGGAGTTGATGGGCAATTTGTTGGGTTATCTAGATCTTAAGTTCTAGCGTTAGCTAGATCTTAAGTTTTCTACAGTAATCTTCGCATACCGTTTGATGATGAGGTTTGAGATAGCGCAGCTCTACACTATGTGAATGCAAACAACTGTGCTACAGAAGATTAATGTTTGATGCTAATGTCTGCAAATAACTAATACTTGGAATAGGGTTTGTTTACTGCACTTTGAATAAAATGGCTTACTATGATCTTCAAAGAACTCTGAAGAAGAAAACATCCTGTTGTCTCAGGAAAATGTCTTCGGCATCTTTGTAACCTAGTACAGTTTTTATGTGCCTCATTCGTTTTTTGGAGAGGAGTGTTTGTTCTTAGAAATGCCAGTTGATTTTATTTGTTATGATTTTGTTAGACATTTGAATTATCTGCCTTAAGAAAGGTTGAACAAGATCTTTCATTTCAATGTAAACTTTGCTTCTTGTATGTTGAAGATTAACTAGCTTGTTTAATTAACTTTGTATAGTACCTAAAAACAAGAGGGTTTTTTTTAATGCCTTGATATCACCTCTTTTGATCAGATTTTTTAAACTATTTTCTTAACACTGTGTTTTGCACTGTCTGCTGCACAGAGATAAGTCATTAAAGTATGACTTAATGTTTTCATCCCAGAGAAGACTAGATATTTGCCAGTGTAGTATTCAGTTACGTTTTTTTTAATATATTCCTTCTTTTCAATTAATGAATGTTGAATGTGGTTCTTTAAAGCCTTTGGTAATTTTTTCCTCAGATTTCAGAATCTGAAAGCATACTTCTAAGTTTGTTTTCCTTACTGTTGTGGTCTAGTGGTATTCCTTCCTGATTGGGAAGATACGTGATCTTCTAGCAAGCTGAAAGTGAGCAGGCTGTGTTTTTAAATATCTCCCAATTACTATGATGTTTTGTTTTGTTTTTTTTAATATGGCTGTATGTATTTGAGTGTCAAAGTTAACCTGTTAGGTGGGCTAACAGTTTACTAGGTATGTAGTGCATTCAGAAGTACTGCTGAGGCTTGGCTTAATCTGAGTTTTGTCCTGTCCATTACACGCTTGATTTTATATTATAATGATAAGACAATCTGACCGCATCTAGTGATGCTTTTTAAGGCATATGAACGGATTTTCTTTTTCCTGTAGACAAATATTTTACTTCCTTAAAGGTAATAATGTTGGGCAATTATTAAATTCTTTAAATTATCTGACAAACTTCTAAGCATATATAAATGCAAACTAGCATGCAATGGGGTTTCATAAATTATTCAGTATATTGTTTTTCTCTATATATGCACATATGTACAATTGGTTAATAGAAAGAGGATGCTGTTGGTCACTTAGCAGAAAGTCTGACAGTCCATTTTTAGACAGAAGTCCAGAGCATAAATAGACGTGAGGATATAAGGTACAAGAATTGATGTTCACTGCAGTTTATCAAAGCACGCCATTTATTATTGTTCTGAGTTGCCTTCATTCATGCAGTCACTCTGGTGTAGCAATGTACAGAGTTTATGAAAGGAAAACTGGTGTTGAATATTGGTAGGGATCACGTGATAATCATTACGCTTCCTGCAAACCACTCCTGGATGAGATTGATATGTAATGGGAAGTGCCACAGGTACTGTGCTCTCTGCACTGGAAGGTGAGGCTTTTAGTTGGATTTTGTTATCCTGAATCAGTGTTTCTTTGTATCTTAGCTTGGGTTTCTTGTAGCTGAACTACCCTGCTTCTGCCTACATTCTCTTTCTAGGCGCTATGAGGAATAGATTGAGGACAAATATTCAGGCTCATCTTAGTATCTGACCTGGTAAGTTGTTTTTTTTCTGTTGGAATATGCTGGAACTTCCAGGGTATGTTGCACTCTAGCCTTTGGAGTGGAGGCTGTCACAAGTAAGTATTGGAGAAGGTAAACGTTTTCATTGTGGGGTTTGAGGGGGAGAGCAGGCCAGTGGGAAAGATGTGCATAGTATTTGTTAACTGCCCCTTCTTACGCTCTTTTTCAGGTATAAGATGTGTGTCAGATGCAGTTGCTGCATCTTTGTCAACCCTCTGAAACACCAGTGTGCCATGAAAGGAATATATTAAATATAAATGCCAGCTATTCCTTTTTTCCCTTTGCATTTTGCAGATAAATCCTTAGGAGACCCCAGGTTGTCAAGGTTTAAATTATATGCAATACAAAATAAGTTTAAATTTCAGAATTTTTGGCTTGTATGACAATATCAAAGTAATTTACAAAACCTCTCAGGCCAAGCCTATCTAAGTTAAACTGTCTTTAGCAGAATCATAGTATTGATAAATAGTATCAAGGGAGCTTTATCTCTAAAACTACAAAACACCTGTCCAGTGAAAGCAATTACCTTCTCGCAATGTGAAATACAGGCCTTCATTCCTCCTTAATTGCACAGATAAATAGATGGAGTCCATATTTTTACTTGAAGACAAGCATATTAATTTGGACATTGAATCTTAAATTCACGTATTTTGGGAGGTCTTCCTGTTTCCATATCAAAGGGCTATGTTTGGCAGAGGTGTGGAAGCTGTGATTGAATACTATGACAGATGGGGAGGGTATCTTATACTGTATCATGCAGTATCTGTTTTGAAAGCTTCTCAAACTCCATTTGCAATTGAAAAGATTAATTCACAGATATCCTAGAGTGCTGCTATGTTGCTTTCCAAATCTTACCATTTATTAAGCAGAATTTGTTGATGTAGGGCATATGTGTTTCTATTGGTTTATCTTCATGGTAGTCCGTGAACTTCTTATCATAATTTAGTCTAACACTTACGACATACCGCACTCAGTAATTCTTATATCTGGTAAGACTTGTGTTGAATTGCAGGTGATCCTAATTTTTAGAGTTCTGTATTCTCTGATACCAGAAGGCTAAAACAGTCAGATTCTTTAATAAACACAGATTTCAGGACCTTAGTATAGTCAGATGATTAGATATTTTCCCAGGTGTTCAGTGTCTTGATTTTTCTCCTGAAACTGGTTTGTTTTGGTTTTCTCCTTTATATTTGCATAGTACTAGTGGTAGTAAGGCTTTTCTTCTCCTAGTTGATGGTTTCTAGTTCTATATATCCAGGTATGGACTAGCTTAAGTTCTTTGTCCGCTTGTTTCCCACCATTGTGCCTCAATTCTTGAACCATATTTTATTTTGTAGTAATGTTTTGATAGAGCAAAAAGTAAAGTTTCACTGTTTGTGTAATTTACCAGAAGCTGAAGATTGCTTTAAGTAAGAGAGAGACTTTTTTTTGCCAAATGGTGTGTTGTTTTTTTTTTTTTCTCAGTCTTCAAATTTGTGCAATTATTCTTTTTGTTTCAACCTGTTTGGTTTGAGAGTCAATCCAGGTATGAAGTAGAAGAGATCCTTGTTTGGGGATGACTATTAATTATAAGTTGTTTAAGAATTTAAGCAGTTTTACTTAGGATGTGTCCTATATTTATTTTCCTCAACAGTATTCTGTATTTCAGGTGTTAGACATCCACAAAACATTCGACTTGGTATTATAGATCTGCATTATTTCATTTAGTAGACCTGTAGTACAGTTTACCATAAAAAAACATTCATAAGAGGATTGTGCCGGTCTTCTAGCTTATATAGTCTCATCAGTATTGTTTACAATCAAAACCAATGTACCAGTTGAGGGGTAGAGCTCATGTTGCTTTGTGTAAATAATACTTTCTGTTAGCAAAGTCTACTTCTGAAAAAATTGGCTTTATAGGTAAGTGGATGAAAGAGCGTTTCTGATCATGCCTGCCCTATGTCTTAATGCAGCTAGAGATTCAGTAATACAGTCAGCAGTTAGACTCAGTGTTACCAGATAAGTGATAGGTTAGGACCCTATTCACACTGACTGTAACAGAAGAGAGATTTTGCTAGTAGAGTTTTGGTGGTAGCAAAGATGCTCTCAGTCATCTTCAGGGTTTAGTAACACGTCAGTTAGGATAGAAGTAAAAGATACTGGAAGCTTCAGAAGGCCCAGTCTCTACAAGTACTTTTCACTTCTGTTAGTGTTGATAGAACTCTATCAGCAAAGCAGTGTTGCGGACTTTGTGGTGGGGAAAAAGCTAGTAGAGATGCAGTTGTTGTGGCTGTACTCGCTTTAAAGCAGTGTGGTATTTGTTTAATGCATGCTGTGTGCTTAGATACATTAAAAGCTGTTGTCAAAATGCTGAATTGCAAAAAAGATTCAAAAAGGTATAGGTCCTTTTAGATAGTTGGGAGCTTTGCCTGTGACTGGCTTTTCATGCAAAGGGTAGCAAGGAAAGTATGAGAGGAAAAATGTAGTGAGATCCAGTGGGCTTTTTGCATTGATTCAAGTTTCCCTCTCTTAATTTCTACTGTTTGCAGGCAAGAGGAGAAAATAACAGTATAAGGACTTACTTTGCATGGCACGTAAATAAAAGGAATCCTGTTTCTGGTGATTCAGCAAAAATTAGTTAATGAAGATTTTCATGTCTGCTGATCTATAATTCCACTTACCTTCAGCAGATTTGTTATTTTCTTCCTTATTAGGTTTTCAAACTCAGTGTGTTGCACTAAGAAGGAAACAATTTCTATATGGAAGTAAATTAGAAACAGCATCCTTAAGAGCTTGGGAAAGTAGGTAATGTTGGAGACTAGTTTTTAAAAACCAGAGATAGAATGATTAGATCAGTGGTTTTGAGTGTGGTCCACGATGGTCCATGGCATGCAGTAGCTAAGTTAGTTGTCACTATGTGAGGGTCTGTGTTTTTACTGGCTTGCTAGCTGAGGAATGTTGATCATTGCTGGAAGAAGACCATCCTCTAGCTTCTGAGAACTGCAGACACAGTTTAGAAGGTTTTTAAATTCTTCGGTGATTGACTTCATATCTCACTAAAAAAGGCTGTATCTAGCAGAAGCGGAATCTTAAATCTAATTTTTGCAGAAGAGTGGCTGTATGAGGTTAGACCAGATGAGCTAGCCTGTACTCTGTCTGGCATATGTGAAGACATATATGTAGAAACATGTATAGTCTCTGCAGACGTGTATTGTGGAATCTTTCAAAACAAAACTGAGAAGGTAAGTAATACAGGACAGAAAATACTAAACAAGAATACGTGGAGTGTGGAAAGACAAGCATAGGAGTGACCTTTTCTATAAATGTTCGGGTGCAACATACCTAGTTGCACAGTTCTGTCACTTCTTAGGTAACTGATACTTCAAATCTATTGCATCTTCCTCTGTTGTTCTTGTTCTTAATCTTGACTTTCCTTTGAGAAAGTCAGGGGACTAATTGACATTATACCTTGGCTGGAAATAACCTTCTCTTTCGACAAAGTCCTTTACTCCTGTTTCTTTCTCCCTTAGGACTTTTCTATACTGGGTATTCATTGTGACTTAGTTTCAGCTACTGTGCAAGGAAATGTACTGCATCCAACACCTTTTTCCCCCTTTCTGTCAGTGTTCCCTGGTGCTTTTGTGGTGGATTTTTTTTTTCTTGTTTGGTTTTTTCAAGGTGATCTTGTTAGCTGCAGAATCTAATCAGATCCCCCACAATACTGGTGCTTTATTTACCTGTAAACCCTTAGTTGCTCTAGAATAGCCCGACTGGAGACAGTTCATCATTTAAATCCTAATACTTAGTCTGGAGGTTTTTATTTACTATATTTCAATTAATGGGATGTTTCTTATGTTGGCATCACTTCAGGTGTTGAGCAGTCACGCTTGGGTCAGCCTTGCTGCAGTCTTGATAGGAAAGAGTACAATCTGTTTTTAATTCCAGCTACTGTGTATCTTTATACAAGCTACTGTTTGAGTAGCTCTCCAAAAGAAAGGTGATTCAGCTGGACTATGAGAATGTCAGGAACAATATCTGGTTTGGGGAAGGTGTCAGTTAAAATATCTGACCTACAGCACACATACTTTAATGTGTTTGTGCTGTTTTCATAATAATAACATTGATATACTTTCTTCTCCTCAAAGGAAAGAATGCTGCATAACTGATTCTGAGTAGGGGCATATACTGCTGTCTGGGGGAGTTAGTGAACTTTTCGAAAAGCAAAATTCTCCCATCTGTCTCCAGATCTTCTGCCAGCTTCACCCTCCTTTTGTCCTCACAAAACCTGTACAAAATACAGCAAATAGCTATCATTATAGGCAGAGTCCTCATCAGTCTCTGCTGTATGAGAAAGCTCAGACAGAGGTCTAATCAGAGAAGCTGTTACCTGTTCTTGATCTGCTGCCCTGTTGCTGTAGTCATAGTTCTTAGAAAAAGCCCTAAGGAGCAATAGAAATCCTGGAGCAAGTAGGCTGCGCTCAGATTGTAAAGGGAATCTTCCCTTATGCTTCTTGGAAGGTGTTGTTTAGAATAGTTAATTTTCAGGCTTGTGGGAACTGATATTTATGTATCAATTATGGAGAGTGGGGAAAATGGTGAGTTGTAGCTGTACTCTTTTTGACCTTGTTACCTTCGTCACAATTTAGAAAGTATATGTTTGCATGCTGAGAAATACGTTTGTGTCTCATTGTTCTGTAATGCCACTAAATGTGTAAGTAAAATGTATTTCTGAATTGTATCTTATTTTTGAAAGAAGTTTAGCAGTAAATAAGGGCTGCTTTTCCCTAAAGCATAGAGCACAGCCAAGCGAGTAATTACTAATTTGGGAGCTAGGTGCTTTAAGCCCACATGCATGATTGAACGCAAGTCCAATTCCCTTCTAAAGTGGTTTCTGATAGAAATGCAGATAATTGTTCTGAATCAAATTGAAATTCACAAGATAAAAAATTCTTTTTGTCAGAAGTAGTGTTTATTTGATTATCAACATGAGGTATGTTACAGACTAGGTCAGGGTTGTATAATACGTCTGTTTTGAGGTTAGGACATTTTTATTAAGTCATAGTTTTATTCTGCTGGAGGTATGTTAGAATACTGAGGTTAAATAATGTTCAGGCACGGTTTTAATTTTCTTAAATATTCCCTCTGTTTGCATACCATTTCAGTTTTTATTGTCAGAAGTAGTTCAGCAGAGCTCTCCTATTGTCTGCATTTTCTGGCCAGTTTCAAGTAAAACGTTTGAAGCAGACCTGGCAGATTGATGAAGGTATATTACCAACAGGGAGGGAAAGCAACTTGACAAGTTTCCTTGGTCTTACTTGGGAAAAATTGATAGAAGGATATCAAATGATGGTTTGCTTTGTATATTACAAGAATCAGTATTTGGAGTGTATCTTCGTGTATTTGCTGTTTTCTGGGCTATATCTGGTTCTTCGTTTTGGAGTTGGAATGTCTTTATGTGACTGTATGTACAATTTAAACAGTGTAATCACCCTTGTCTTAAAAGGTTGTGGATCAGAGCGTTCTTCAAAAAGAAGTATTAGATATTGCTGGTTGTTAAACCCTCCGGCTGATCTGCCTTTTGTATGTTGTTCTTTCTTCTTCATGTCCTCCTCCAACATGTATTAAAGAGAAATACTATTGGAGAAACTGAGATTCCAAGTAAAAATGTGGGAGTGTATCCTTTGTCTCCATTAAAGTTTTTTCATGCTTTACATGTTCATTTAGAGTTCATTGTAACTTGGATCTCTAAACTAATGTTACTCATGAACACAGGTGTTCATTGCTTAAGTAGATAACTTTTGGTTTCAGGAAAACTGCTACTTGTTAAGATCGGATGGATGGCTCTGTCTCTAAGCACGAAATAAAGTTTAAAGATCATATTATTTATAGGAGAATATACTGTGAAATTTGGTGTTAGGGAGCATTTTTTCCGAGTTGAAAAAAGCATTCTTGAATTAGTGTTCAGACTTTTGACTCATGGCACAGCATGACCTAAACAGAGTTGTTTAACAAATTGAGAGCTGCCATTTCCAAAATAGATAGCAACATTCCCTTCTAAGGACATTTTAATGATAACCCTTTCAAATAGGACTCTATACGATGCTCGTATGGAAATGGAGTGCAGATGTGTGTGGCAATTATTTGAAGGTATGGGAATAACGGTTTCTTTTCTCTTTTTAGTATGATGCTGTTCCAATCCAGTCTAGCGTAGTGTTATGCTCCTGTTCATCCCCATCAATGGTGAGGAACCAAGCAGATTCCAGCACTCCATCTGTCATTTCCACCTGTGGCAGCAGACAGGGATCTAACATGGAGAGCACTGCAGCTGAATCAAGATCTAGTTCAAACTCCTTGCAGCAACATACAGGACAGCAGCCGCCACAGCCTCGAAAGAAACGACCTGATGACTTCAAATTTGGGAAAATTCTGGGTGAAGGATCTTTTTCAACGGTAACTTTACTTTTTATGAGAAGTGCCAAATCTCTTAGATAAACTTCAGGATTTGTTGTGCAAGTAATATTGCTGAGATTTAAGTCTGGAGAGAACAGCTTTAAGAGTAAATGAGCGAGACAGTAGTTTTAAGTTTTACTGTTAAAATTAAGTGTTGCACTAAATATGGATGCTGATTTTTTTCAAGTACCTTTTGAACTCATCAGAAGTTCCATTGTATCCTGATGACTCGATGCTTGTATTTTTAGGAGATATAGCTTTCTAATATAAATTTGATAGCATAATGGGTTATATTAAAATTTTATGATATAAAGGATAAGAACAGGGCTAGGAGTTTGTCATGGTAAGAACTTCTGCACGGTGTCCTGTCTGTGGCAGGAGCTACTGCCAGGTGCTTAGGGAAGAAAATAAGAACAGTAATACTTCTCCAATACTCTTTCTTAGTCTCTACCGGAGGAGAGTCAGTCTTTGGACCGCTACAGCTTAATTCAAGTTTGAGACTTATTAGCCAAGATATATTTTCACCTGTGTCAGTTGATCACTACTGCCATCTGACTATGGACTCCCTATGTGTGTATATATAGGCAAGATTGCTCATTGGATTTTTGGTTTACTGATGGCACTGAATTGTTTTACGAAAATGCAGAAGTGTCAATTGTCAAAATGCAGAAAGTTAGCGCTATATATCTGGGTATTTATTTAAAAACTAACTTGTAAAGTGACCTGCTTTCAGTAGCTTTAATGGTAGACTTAATTCATGAAACCTGGCAATAAAAATTAGGAAAGTTAAGAACATTTTTCATTTGATTGCACAGCTTCAAATAATGCTACCTGTGTACGCAGAAGGGTCTCAAAAATTCCCTATGCAGAGATGCAGCTTGTAACAGACTGGTTGTTTCTAGTGAAAATTTTCATTGATCAAACACTGTTGGAAGAGAGCAACTGCATGCACTTCTTCACCTGAAAAAAAAAGAAGCTCTTTTTCCTAAATACCTAATATTTACTATCAGGTATATGTAATAATATGTTGGAGTACTCTGTTACAACTGATTTTGCAAGGGGTTAGAATATGATGAGAAGTGGATTAGAATCAAGCCTGGTGTGGTGATTTAAAAAAAAATAAAAATGAGTATAGTATTGAGATTGCAGCAAGGTATTGGAATAGATATAAACTTAAAATGAGAAAAACAGAAACTGTAGTCATCTGTTGTTACAAGGTTATTGCTTGGATTCATGCAAGAGGACATTTCAGATTGTCTTAAAAGTGGCCTTTTATAGAAGCTTTCTTGAAGATGAGCTTTTAATTTGTGTTCCTCCAAAAGCTTTTCTCTTTAAAAGTGTAGAACTGCTTGCCTGAAACTTTGTCCCTTGGTTTTACTAATTGGAAATCTCTCATTCCCTTTCTTTAAATCTTTTTCCTAACAACCTGTAAGTAGTTGAAAGCTCTGTCTCACTTCTTACTTTTGATCTTTCAGATAACATTTCTCTGTCAATCTTTGTCATTTATGTTAGGAAGTACTGTCATGAATTTTTATAAATATTCCTCAGCGCACTTATTTGGTTTTTTTTCCCTCCCTTTAAGAAGATTTGGCAATTTACTGTGACTTATGTTACAATCTTCAGAATTCTTTGGGGGAGGGGGGAATGGGGACAGGGACGACCCAGTCAGGTCTATAAGTCTTTTAACAAAACAAGCATTGTGATGCTGAACTGAATTTCTGTAGAGGTCTTGGTGAAGGCAGCATAATATGAACACATGCTTAAATATTGTGCTTGATTGCAGTTGTGATAGCTTATTTTGGACAATCAGTATGCTAAATACTTGCTGGAAGATCAAAATCAATATTAGCGTATGTCTTTAATGAATGGTTACAATATATTTTCTCTCCCCTGGCAACAGGTTGTCTTGGCCCGAGAATTGGCAAGTTCTAGAGAATATGCCAGTAAGTATTGACTCCTTCAATGTGAACTTTTTAAAAATACAATATCAATGTAGTCCTGTTACAAAACACCTGTTCAAAAGACAGAATTAGTGGGTTTATGATCATTTTATTTAAACAAAAACAAAACCAAAAAAAATTACTTAGATGGACTTCATTTGGTTATACCTTCTGCATTTTCACTCTGTCTTTTTTTCATTAAGTTAAAATTCTAGAAAAACGTCATATCATAAAAGAAAACAAGGTGCCGTATGTGACGCGAGAGAGAGATGTAATGTCCCGCCTGGATCACCCTTTTTTTGTGAAACTCTACTTCACCTTTCAGGATGATGAAAAGCTATGTATCCTTTGCCTTTTAAAATTTGCTGTAACGCTTTCTTAAAGTAACAATCCCCAATTTTGGTTCCTTTGAAACATTGTCTAAGAGGAATGATGAAAATAACTTGAGGTATTTAAAATATCTTAATGTTTGTGATGCAATTTTTGCAGTCGTACTTTTAATAGACTTTAAGCAAATAGAATGAGTGTCCCCACTCAAAGAGAACAGTGGGTGACTTGCGGGACGGAGGAGATGAATAAAACAATAACTTGTATTGTCCATGTGGTAAATGCTGAAGGGCGACTTGCAACAATCTAAGTTTAAAATAATAAAAAAAAAAAATTGGGGGTGTAAGACAAATGTTTTAGAATTGTTTTATTTCTGATCTATACAGTAAAACACCACAATTCCTCTGTTTAAATAAGGGTAGCCGGCTATGTTTACTACTGTTTCTTATTTGAACAATTAGATCTATTAAAATTTTTCTTTCGTAAAAGTGCTTACAGAATAATCTGAATGATTGAAAGCTGAAACTCTTCTGTTTGGGCTACTGTTTTCCAAGTTCTCTTTCTAGCAGTAATTGCAAAGTGTAGTTTCATCTTCAAGGCTTGTTGGTTTGCAGTTGACTGGTTTTTTTTCTTGTGAAGAAAACGTTAATCATGTGAATTTCCTCCTAAACTTCCTGCTTCGAATTGGCTGTGCCAAGGGTAGAAGGATAGATCAGTCTGTCTTTGGGGTCAGTAAGTAGTTGTGTTTTTCAGAGGCTGCTAGCAGTGCTAACAGGCCATACATCATGTGTGTGTGCATGCAGCAACAGAACTTACAGGGGCTCTCTTGTAATGTAAAAATTTGCTCATTGAACGCTGGGCTGACTTTAGAACTTACCAGGTGATGGGGCAGTTTTAAACTTAGGTTGAATCCTCATTATGATTGTAAATAGTTCTCTTTGAAGGAAATTATGTATACAGTTTAAATGAATTATTCAGGTAACTGACTGGAAAAAACTACAAATTTAACCCTTTCTTTAGTCTTTGCTATGCTAAGAAATTGGGACCTGTGTCCTAGGTTGTTAATATATTTAAGAAATTGTTTTACGTTGCTACCACGTAAAGTTTCAAATTAACCAACTTCACTTCTTCCCCATTGTCCATGTATTTTTAGTATTATTTTTGTCTTTGGAATGAGGTGTGGGGTTTTTTGTTTTAGAATGGTTTAGTGATAGACCTTAACTATACTTACATTCAGATTTTGGGCTTAGCTATGCCAAAAACGGAGAGCTGCTAAAGTATATACGCAAAATTGGCTCATTTGATGAGACCTGTACCAGGTTTTATACTGCTGAAATTGTATCAGCCCTGGAGTATTTGCATGGGAAAGGAATAATTCACAGGTAATACAAAGTTGAGATCAACATGCATTTGATTATGCATAAGATGCTTTTTCTAGAAATGTTCTTTGTGAAGTCTAAAGCAAACATGGATTTTGTGGAAAGCTAATGAGAGCATAATAGCATTTCATTAGCATTAGTACTGCTGTTAACATAGGGAGCTAAACAAAGAAAACTTTAGGAGGAGAGCCAGTCTCTGTTATTAGACCAACTGTTCTACTGGGGAAAAAGAAAGATGACTTTTTGGCCTAGAAAAAAGAAAAAAAACAGAAATTGACTTTTTGGTTAACTACTTTTTTTCTTTCTGTAGTGTAAATCCATAGCTCTAGCAGTGCCTGAAAGCTCTTGGGGTTTTCTGCTGCCTAAAGAAGTATGACATGAGACTGAACCACTTTAAGATGCCTGTCTACTCTGGAAAAATTACTACAGATATATCTGTCTATGTATCTAGATATATCCTAGATCCATAATATAATATTAATATATAATATAGGTATATGAGATATTATATAAACTGTGCGTATAGAGGACAATATATATACATTCGTATGTATATATTAAAAATCCCCACACAGAACTATTGAAAAGGTCCACTCTGTTCACGTACTTTCTACTTCTCTCTGAGAATAGTTACAGGAAAATGAACAAGATTTTTATAGCTTGTGTGTCATAATTACATTATTCCAGTTGCTGTCTATGCTAGTTCACAGACTTTAAACTGTGCAACTGCACAACTCATGCTTTTTAATAATAGGGGGCTCTAATCTGAGGAAAATAATGCTGCACAGTGGTAGATGGAAACAGTTTTGAATTTTCACTGATTTTTCTTACCAGTCAATCAAAACAAATCCCGTGCTTCTAGATTTCTTTGTGAGCATCCAAAGATACTTTTTAGGAGGGAAATATGTCATCTTTTCTTGTCAACTGAGGAAACTTGGTGTAAAGTAAATAATATAACAGTGTAGCCCAATGCTATTTTTTTTTATGTTGTTGCTAAATGACCCTCTTGACTTCTGTACTCTGTATTGCTATATATTGTGTGTGTGATACTGTGAGGTCTGGTTTTATTCAGAATTGGAGGCAGTGTCCATACAAATGTTACGCATACCTTCGAAATACAGCTTATACATGGATTTGTATGTGACAGATGTAAACATGCCATTCTTAGAGTGGAGGTGCTTTACAGTTTTTCTGTTCTGGGCATTTAGCTGGGGGCGGGGAGGTGCCATTGTTTGACTAACTGGAGTTTTGCACTGACTAAACAGGCCTAGAAGATCTTACTGCCATATCCATCTGTCAGATGTTATATAAATTAAGGGTTGGGAGTGAAGGCTTTTTTTCATTTTTGTCAAACAAGGGAGATGTACAATAGCTTAGTTTTGAGGTTATTCATTACTTCAGGTCTTTTTGGAAAAAAAATTTAATTAACAGGCTTTTCAAAATCTGTTAGCAGTCTGCATGTTGACAGCTACAAGTTAGAGGAAGGTTGACACAACAATATTTATAGAATGCCTGCATCATGTATGATAGCATCATGTACATAAGTCACCAGACGGTTTTGCAACTTTAATTTGTGTGCTGTTTAAATATAAAAATCTGCCTTTTCCAGGGACCTTAAGCCGGAGAACATCTTGCTAAATGAAGATATGCACATTCAAATAACAGACTTTGGAACAGCAAAAGTATTATCTGCAGACAGCAGACAAGGTATGCCGTTACTTACTTTATCATGTGACACAGATAACTGTAGCAGGTGGTCCTTTGAAAATGTATTTGTGTTGTATTTAGCAAATTGTATCCTTCAAATATCATTACGTCTTATTTGAAACAGTTTTGACTGTCACTTCTCAGATTATATCAGAAGAGGTAATATCTGGTGTAGTGGTATAGCCTATTAGATCATCCGATACAGTGGGAAGTTAAACTACTTCAAATTACTTTTACTTTGCAAAACAATAATACAAATAAATAGTTACTGTGGCTCGCTGAAACAGTAAGTTTTCACTCTGCTTATGTATTTAACCCCAGTGACTATCAGCGTTGCTCAAATGTGAAGGTTCTAGAATTCTTGTCACTAGTTGCTTAGTACTAACCTATGAATCCATGATGCTGCAAACAATGCCTGGAAAAAGCACTAGGCTGAACGGAATTTGATAAACTTTATTTTTTCCTTGAATGTAGTAAGCTTGTGTTGGTAAATTTTATACCTAACAAAGTTCCTAAATGCCTTGCTTCTTGAACCAAATATATATCACTGAGATTAATTGATTTGTCTCTTCCAAGAAGGTTTTGTGGCTGGGTAGAGAAATGAAGTTCCTGTGGGTTCTTTGTAGCATTACATAACTTGCAATAGATTGCTTTTGGGTTTTTTTTATTGGGGTGGGGGTAGTGGGGGAAGGGGTAGGTTGGCTTCTCCATAAGTATGTATTTGCTTATTTCTTTCAATTTTATTACCAGCGCGGGCAAACTCATTTGTAGGGACAGCACAGTATGTTTCTCCAGAGCTGCTGACAGAGAAATCTGCCTGTAAAAGGTGAGGATGCCGTTGTACTTCAAAACTTTACTGACTCTGTCAGGGTACTGTCAAATGGGGGAGGGGCTAAATAAAGCAAGCAAACTTAGTATTTCAAAGAAGCAAGATGCTTGAGTATAAAGGTGTTTTTTAAGAGTCTGAAATACTGTTTTTCTTAACAAGTATTGCTTCTTGTCTGAGTGCTGGTTTCCGCAGTTCATCTGCCTTCTGGAGTTCTACAGAGAGGATTAGGTGTTGTCAGGAGAAGGTGTGTAATGTGAAGTTGGATTTTTCTTAGCCATAAATAAATCAGAAAACCTTTTTCTATTATCCAAATAATAAAACTGTTTTAATTCTGTTTTATATAAGCTTGCTCTAATATGGTAATTCCTGCTGTAAATGCAACTGAATGTTGCATTCTGTCAGTTAGGGGAAAGGCTGCAGCTTTCTTTGACTTGTATTTAGATCAACTTGCAGTTACCTTTGTCGAGCTCTGCTTGGGGTTTGCAGTGGTTTAAAGCCTATCTCTGTGCCTGGTATGAGTGATATCCTTAAGAAATTTCTTATCTCATTTAAATTTGTTCTTGATGGTAACCTATAGACTGTTGTATATCTGTTTTATTACACTGATGGAAGAATAATCAAAGTAATCACTGACAAATCATAGGGAAAAGAGATCTCTTCTATGAATAACTGGTAATTTGTGCTAATGTTTCTTGAAATCATAGAAATGCCATTAGACTTTCCACTTTTGCTTCTAATAAAGATATTTTGACTGGTTTGGCTAATGGAAAGACTTCATCAGGCTATCATCTCCTTTTAGAAGTTATGTAATGCTTCATCTTTACAGAAAATTCTTAATTTCTGTAATTTTGAGTCTTTGTTAGTATTTTAGTATTCCATGAGGATTTTTAAGCTTTAATCAAATCTATCTCTAATTTACCATGAGATAAAATAAGTTAAAAATACTCTTTCAGGCCAACACAATAAAACTTAACTTTCCCTCATCAATGTACCATATACCCTGCCTTTTTGTTTGTGTCTTAAGAAAAGCTTTAAGTGAAAAAGCTATATCGTGATTTTTTTCATTTTTTGCACAAAATATTTAGAGGAAAGGATTTTAATTCTGAAGGAACATATATTGCATTAAGTTGGATGCATCTCTGAATTGTAGTGGATAATAAGTATTCTTTTTAGTCTCATTACATACCCATTAATTATTTTGACTGAGAATTCAGCTGTCTTGCACATGTGCTTGTAGTCAGTTCTTGTGGGATGGTTACAGTATACTTTTTTTTTTTAAAGCCATGTTGCTAGCCTACTATTGTGTCAAGGAATGCAGTGAAAATAGTGTGGAAATTATACTAGGCAGGTTTGTCCGCTGTGATCGTGCTATGTTCTAACTAGCAGAAGCTTAAAATTTTTTTTTTAAAATTACAGTTTAAAGACTTCTTATAGAAAACATGCTATATGGTTTTTTTCCTTTCTTTTGAAGCTCTGACCTCTGGGCTCTGGGATGTATAATATATCAACTGGTAGCTGGATTGCCTCCATTTAGAGCTGGGTAAGAGATTTAAGCTAATTCTTTATATGTGGATGATAAATATATTGACTTGGTTTTGGCTTTTACCTTACCACCAGTTCTGAAGTACAACATTTTGTGGTGCAGTGTTGGTATTAATGTCATGCCTGCTTTTATTTGTCCTTTCTGATGTCATGAAGATGCTTAGACAGCTATAACTAGAGTTCCTGAGAGAGATTCCTGAATTTATCCTAGGATTTCAAATGTAATTTATACCATAAAGATAACTATGCCTACATGAAGAGGGTATGAGGCACCTCTGTATTGAGCCATTTGAACTTTTCTTGTTATTATTCAAGTGTCTGGTGCTTACAGGATCATAGATACTTGGAAGAGTGTACCCCTTTACCCTAGAAAGATTTGTGGGAATGTGACTTAACTTGTAGACCTACCATTTAATATTTGTCCAGGTTATGCACTGTTAAGGTGAAAGAACCATGAAGAACTAATAACAAGAGCTAATATTTTTCTCTTTTGCAGAAATGAATATCTTATATTCCAGAAGATAATAAAGTTGGAATATGACTTTCCAGAAAAATTTTTTCCCAAGGCGAAAGACCTTGTTGAAAAGCTATTGGTAAATATTTGCTGCTGTTAAATGATTTGATGTCATTGGAAACATTCAGTTTATGTAGTTCTTTTTTCCTAAATTTTCTATACAATATATTGCAAACCTTATAATAAGAATGACTGGGAGCATTATTGGCTGCATAGAGGAGTGTCTTGAAAATCAACATCAATTATTAAACAGCATTTAAATTATTATTTGATTATTATTTTTTAAATCCAAATTCTAAAGCATGGACAAGGAATGTCTCTCAGTGAAATGGAAGCAAATGGTTCTAAATAATGTGCAGTAGGTTTGGATAGTACTCAGATGAGTTCTTGTTGAGTTGTATAATGAATAGTTTAGTTGAAAACCGTGTTCTATACATCACAGGGAGATAAATTCATTACAATGTAAATCAACTTACCTGGTGCTTTAGCATGCATTTACCTTGCACTTAATGCATGTCTAGATAGTATCAGCCAAAGAATTACTGTGCATGTGAATGTCTGACAGACAGGAAGGAAAAATAGTTCTGTCTTAGCGGTGAGATATAGCCATGATACTAAAATGAATACGCAGACAACATTTTTGGGGGTGGTATAAGCTTTTTGAATTTCAGTAGTCTAGCATATTAGCATGGGGCAGGGGCTGAGGAGGAAACTGTGTCTTATGTTTGTGGATGATGATGATGAGTGCAACCATTGTAAAGGGCCTAGCAACATGTTCCGGTGTCCAGGCCAGCTCTCTGGCCAAGGGTGGTGCCTGCTGAATGGTAGGGTCTAGGTTGCATCAACATCCTGAGAACTGTGCAGTTAGGGTGTTTGAGAGGTTGGTGCTCGATACCAACTATAGCTTCCACAACTTCTTGCATCACTAGAATGTGATGCTGGACTACACTTAAATGAGCTATGCTCCATAAGGCCTTGTTTGCTTGGTTTTGATTCTGTCTTTATGAAGAAACCAAGCCGAAAAATTGTGTGGACCCAAAGAAGTGCTCCTTTCTCTAGACCTGTGAGCTGGTTTAATACAAAATCTTGCTGACAAGACACACTGACAAGTAACATCTTGTATTATAAGCAGTCTCCTTATTTTCTAGATATGTATGCTTTGGGCAGTGAGACCAACTCAAGTTTTCGCTGTGCAAATGTGAATGATGATGGCCCCTTCCTTGTCATTACTTTATGCATATTAACTTAATTGTAATTTGCTCAGGTTCTAGATGCTACCAACAGATTAGGTTGTGAAGAGATGGGAGGATATGGACCTCTTAAGGCTCACCCCTTCTTTGAATCCATTGTGTGGGAGAACCTACATCTTCAGACACCCCCAAAACTTACAGCATATTTACCTGCTATGTCAGAGGATGATGAAGACTGTTACGGAAATGTATGTTTGTCTATTGCTATATTCAGCTCTCAGACTTTCATTAAAGCATAATTATTGCATATTAAATATTTTTGACACTACTGATTAGTTACATTTCAATGAAGACTCAATTATTGAGAATCTAATATAAAATTGCTGGTTAAAATTTGAACTAACCAGTATTTTTTTTCTGGTAAAGTGAGTGTTTGGGAAAGAATACTGGTTGGTTTGCTTTTGACTAAGCATACTTTTTTGGATGAGTGCCTGTTAATCTGTAGAGAGTAGACTGTCTTTTTGCCTAAAAAGCATAATAAACAAAAGCATGCTTAAATTAAAAGCCTCTGTTTAGTGCAAAATAAGCTTTTTACTCAAAGAAATGTCTTTTACTTCATTTTGTTTCCTCCCTTAGTATGACAATCTCCTGAGTCAGTTTGGTTGCATGCAAGTTTCTGGTTCTGCCTCTTCCCATTCACTGTCTGCCCCAGAGACGAGTACACCACAGACATCAGGAGGAAATATTGAACAGTATATTCATGATCTTGACAACAATTCTTTTGAGCTGGACTTACAGTTTTCTGAAGATGAAAAGAGGTTACTTCTGGCAAAACAAGCTGGTGGAAATCCTTGGTAAGATCTCTGGATATAGAATCACAGAATCATAGAATGGTTTAGGAAGGGGACCTTAAAGATCACCTAGTTCCAACCCGCCTGCCATGGGCAGAGACACCTTCCACTAGACCAGGTTGCTCAAAGCCCCATCCAGCCTGGGCTTGGACGCTTCCAGGGGTGGGCTCATCTGTTACTTGCACAGCAGTAAGGAATCCAGAATATCTTCAAGCAAACAATTAGCAACTAGATTTTTCTTGATTTCTATTTTTAAAACAATAGCAGTGAAAACCTAATACTATGTTTCTAAAATTTACAAGGTCTAGAAGATGTTGTGAAGTATGTTTATAAGACAGGCAGAAATGACGCTCTACCAGTGGTGAGAAGTATTCCCTCTGCAGAGTCCTAGAACTGGAACAGGTTCATTCTTTCTTACAGTTGCCATGAGTTGGGGTTTTATTTTGAATTATAATATTCTGTTGATATCTAACCTAAATATCTCCAGACCATGTACTTATTAGTGTTTCTCTTCACTCTTGAGTTTCTCATTTGTGTTTTCCACCCTCCCACCCACCCTCACCCCCCTGTCAGATTTTAGAAAAAACTTTGGCGTGGAATGAGGAAGAGTTCAAAATTCACCTAGTATAGTTGTTCAGGACTCTTTGGCGGAGAAGGAGACGCTAGGGAGAGACATGAAAAATTGCTTGATAATAATAAAAGCTGTTTCTGTGGAAGAATTACTTCTGGAGTAATAGTTATTTTTCTTTTTTTTTTTTTTTTAAGGCATCAGTTTGTAGAAAATAACCTAATCCTAAAAATGGGTCCAGTGGACAAAAGAAAGGTGAGGGCTTTTCTTAATTCCCTGTAACAAAATTCAGCTGTCACATTTTTGCACAAGTTGCAACATAAAGAACCTGTTTTAGAGCTTCCTTGTTTAACTTATTTGTAAGTGCTACATTGTTTTGTTTGGTTTTTTTAAATGTAGTGTTTTCTTGTTAATAGTTTGGGGTTTTTTCTTAATTTAGTGGTGTGGTCTTGATTTTTGGAAAAGGCTAAAAGTAAATGTACTATTGATGCTTTCATTTTGAGACTGTAGTAAACGAGTTTTTGTTCCCCCTCCTCCTCCCAATCTGATATAGCCCACTAAATGCTTTGTCTTGATGCATGTCTGCGTGTGGATCGAGCCACAAATATCAGAAAATAAAATACAAGCCCATATTGTTCCTTAACTGTGGTGTTTTTTGGATCTGATTTGTGCCTGTATCCTAAGAGAGGATTAGCACAGCTCTAAGTATTAACTTTAACATAGTACAGATGAGCAATGATAATCTGTGTCAGTTTTACAGGAATGCAGGTTCTCTGTCATCTAAGTTACTTCCTGCTTATTCCTAATTTTCACCACAAAATCATGACTATTGATTAATGTGCTGGAATCTTTCACAAAGAGATTTTGCTTCACTCTGTTCAGCTAGTTGGTTTATGTTTTGTTAGAACTTGAAGCTGCTTTCTTAAAATAGTACTTGTGTTTTGCCATGTAGTAGGAATGCACTGCAACCCCCTAAAAAAGGAGGGAGGTCAAATAAGTAAAGCAAACAAAAAAAGTCCCCTGAACTCAAACAGATTATCCTGTCACTGAGCTGTTTTAATTCTACCTCTGTTGCTAAATTCAGAGACCTACACACTTTTTTTTTTTCCCTCATGTTTTTTTTTGCATTGCTGCTTCTGCTTTTCTTGTTAGGGATTGTTTGCACGTCGGCGGCAATTGCTGCTCACAGAAGGGCCCCACCTGTATTATGTGGATCCTGTCAACAAAGTTCTAAAAGGAGAAATTCCATGGTCTTTAGAGTTGCGGCCAGAAGCCAAGAATTTTAAGACATTTTTTGTTCACACAGTAAGTGACTTTCTTTAATTTCTTTGTATGTTGTACTAAGGTCCTTGGACAATTGTTGTAAGCTGTTAACACAGAAATATTTTCTGGAGAAAACACAATTCCTTAAATACAAGTGTTTGATAGTCTTAATTTAAAAGAAACAAACAGAAAACTCAAACCCCAAAAACCATAAAACAAAACACCAACAAAGAAACCCTATGTATTTTTTTATTATTCAGGTGTAAATAAGCTATAAGTGGATTTTGAGTTTTGAAGGAAGTTCTTAAGAAGAACTTTTAAAATTTAAAGATTTAAAATTCTAAAGAAGAACTTTTAAAAGTTAGCCCTCTGTAAATAGTGGGTCACAAGGAGTGTACCAACAATATATTGTCAGTTGACTGCCTAAAAATATTGAGATGCCAGATATATGGTTATTCAGTAATATATAATGTTATATAATTGTAATTGAATTTAACTTTTGGAGAGTTTATGAACTGATTCTGAGTAATTATTTTATTGGTAGATGCAAAATAATTACTGCTTTTTGGTTAAACTGTGTTTGGAGTACTCATTAAAATGTTGTTCACTTATAGCCAAACAGGACATATTACCTGATGGACCCGAGTGGGAATGCTCATAAATGGTGCAAAAAGATACATGAAGTTTGGCGGCACAGATACCACCAGAATGCTGCTAAATAGTAAAGCTCATCCAAAATTTCCCAGTTTGCCTACTTGCTGCTAGAACTCTGTGTGCAGCCGATCAGAGGAATCTTTTCAACCCACCTATTACCATCTCAAGGGGAAGCATATGTCTGAAATGTTCTGTTCTTTGTTTTTGTTTTTTTTTTTTTAAAAAAAAAGAAAGAAAAAAAGAAGCAAAAACCTAATGGAATTCAGGGTCGCTTTGCTCGCTCTTTGTGCTTCTGTTGAGGCTTCCACATGCATATCATTGCAGTGAAGATCTTGCTTTTGTGCACTTCAGCTCAATTTCTGCTGCAGACTAGTGGATAGACCTTGCATTACCAGCTTCACTTAAGATGAGTTAAAACCAATCCACACGCACACACGCCGAATCATGTACCAGCCTTGCATTTTATGGGGCTGGAGTTTTCTGTGACTTTCAGATTATCATTAAACTGTATTTCATCAGGGAGCTTTTATATGCCTCTCCTAAGCACCACCTCTTTGTTTTCTCCTCCTTTCCTCACAGTCCCCCAGCTTATTGGTATATGGCATTTGTAGCCAGGTCAGTTGCACCCTTGTGTAATTCCTAATATAGTTCTGGTTGCAGGATTTATGTGGTACTTTAGTAATTATGTGAATGAATCAGATGTATGTGTCTGGCAGACAGGCTCCAGTGATACAGGTTGTGAGAGATTAAAATGCTGAACATGGCACTGAAAGTTTTCTAAAATTGAAATGTTGGCTTCTGAAGCATAGAAGACTTTGAACATTCAATTTAAATTTTAATATGAATCATATGTGTGTTTAATCAAGGGACAATAAACTTACCAGCATGCTTTTAACTAATGCTAACTAAAAAGTTAAGTAGTTAGTATGGGGGGAAAAAGGTTACTATTGAAGTAGTAAATAGTTTTTCACCTTTTCAGGAGATGAGGGCTAGAAGCTTTCTTTCCAGGGTGTGCATGTATTGTGCATTTTAGTGGGGCCAACCTATTTACCTGGGTAGAGAAGGAAGTGTGAAAGCTTTGTACAATTGATTACTTGACTTTTTTTGTCTCATTGTATAGTGAGATGTACAAATAATCCTATTTTTGGTCCTTGGCCAAATACTTAGCAACTCTGAAAAAAAATTAAGCAACTGAAATATTAGATCCGTAAAGTAATCTGATTAAAAATTCAAATGAAAATATTGATACAAAGGGGAAAATATATGGTACTTAAGGCATATCTATAAAACGAAAATATTTTTCATATCGATCTCCTTTATCCTCTTCAAATTAAGGCTTTTTTTGTGGTCAAACATTTCTTGTAATGTTGCAAAGACATAACTTTCTATGTGCTAAAAACAACTTCCCTAATGGTATTTTCAACATGCCTGTGTTCCTGAACCTTGCAGAGAGGAATGACCTATGTCTGGACAAAGGCATTCCTTCCTTGTTTTAAAAGCAGTATAAACATCACACCTATTTATTCACCTTCTACATGTACCATCTCTTTGCATTTTGAGGTTTCATACTATGATGTGCTTTTCCTTCCACCAGAAAAAGAAATGTTCCACTGCAATGTTGAAAAAACCTGTGCACTACTGTTCTAGAAGCAGTATTTTAAAAGCAGTGGCTTATCAGATTTCTCAGAAAACACATGAATGTTGGATATTTTGCTGTTGTACAGAGTGAAGGAGTTTTATAACTGATCTCTTAAAAGCTGTGTTATGTAGTTGAACTTGATGACAGTTCAGCTTTTCCAGTATCTTTCAGTCTTTAAAGGAGAGAGTGCAGTTGCCTTTTCTTTTGGAGGAAATATGTTCTTGTAGTCTTCTGTTAACCCACCATGTACAAACAACGTACTTGACAAAAGTAAATCACTGGCTTACGGTGCCTGGTGTTAAGGGAGCTAAGGTGTCCTGTAAATGGCTGTATGAGAAAGACAGAACGCCATTCCCTCTGCATCGTGAGAAATTTCGTCACATACAAGGTACGCTCCTTGTCACTAAAATTTGGAATAGCACAGTCCACCTTCTGTCTGTGCCTGTGTTAATCCTATATTTACCATTCTAACCAACATGACATGTATTGTAATATTTTGTTGCAGTGCTATCCATTTGTTCTCTGGCTGTCAAATTCCAGCTGTATGTTGGGTCCACTGAAGGCAACCCTACTTCTTTTGGATTTAGTCTTTGGTATAGAGATGTAGATGTATTCCCAACTTTATACAGGAGAGTTTGGCAGTGGTGGAGATTCGTGATGCCACTGCTGCTTGGTGTGACAAAACTCGGCCTCACACAAAAAGTCTGGCAAAGTTGTTCTGCTAATAGTGAACACCTTAGCTTCATTGGGAGGTGGAGTGATCTTCATTGGGCTTGTTCACTAGGTGGAAATCTAGGAATGCTTAAACATGTTTTCTGTAATATTTAGACTTGTAGTCATTTTGCCATAACAAAGTAATTACTGTGCTTTTTCACACACTGAAAATCCTCTCTCAGTAGACTTCCGTCCTGCCCACCAAAAGCTTTCAGCCAAAGAAATCTCAATAGCAGTAAGCTATCAAGAAGCTGTCCGGAAGGCCGATTTCTGCATTCTAGTACTCCTTTTTTCTTTTGACAATGCTGTCATTAGAAAACTATGAGCATCTCTTATGGGCATCCCTCCCCTTAGAACTTCAGTGTTCCAAGTCAAGTCTTCCTCAGCTGCTGCTTTTTGGGGAAGGGACTAGAACTTTTCTGGGAGAGGTACTTGTCTGTCTTGGACTGTAAGTGAAATCTGTGGTTTTGAAAGATGGCAGAAGAATAGAGTGAGGCAAGACAAAGCCATCATGTGGATTTAAGTATGGTTCACCAGTTCGTCCACTTAAATGTGTATTGACAGGTGCTGCATACTATGAAGGGCTGGTTCCTGTTTTAAATGCTTATACCTGAAGTGGGGTAGCTTCACATCTTTGTCCTGAAGATCACTCCTGTGGTTCATGGGAGTTCATGGAATGAACTGTACAAGGGAGGTTCTTCAGAGCTGCAGATAAGCCAGTTAATTTCTCTGCTCTTTATCTGAGGTTTTTCGAAGCACAAAAAGGGTTGTTAGGCACTTGAAGACTCTTCTTCAGACTCCTCACTGCAAACCTACCAAAAACCCAATCTGTTGATTGACTCATTCCATCTTTTGCATTTTGAATGATTGCCAATCATTTATAAAGAATCTGGTCAGTAATGTTGAAATTTTCGTTTGCTTGGAATTTAAACTTCAGGAAGGTGTTTATTACATCTGTTCTCTGTGGGGTGGAGCTTAAGAAAGGATGAAGTACTACTGCTAGAAAGGATTTTGAATCACACTGTTCTATTCAGCGTCCAGCTCAGTCACAGGAAGTTTTAAAACTACCTTGATAAACTGGAGAGATGAGTTTATTACCATTGGCCTTAAAGCCCAGTTCTGGGGAGTATTTATATTAAGGAAGGCTGGCTTCAGATGTGATGCTGAGGCAGTGTGAGCAGACTGATATCACCTATTAAGATTTGCTAAGCACTTAGTTGCTGAAGACATCAAACTATCAGATAATACTGTGCTCCACTTACATTTCTCGTTCTAACGTGATTTAGTTGTGAAGTATCTGCTATATATAAGCCTAGAAAAAACTCTGTAGGTTGAAAGAAAGATGGGATAATTGTAACCCATTTTTATAGTTCAAGATGCTTAATGTGCTTGATACCATTACATTTTGTGCTGGAAGTTTGAAGAATCCTGAGGATTTCTCACATGTACATTTAACAGTTTCTTTTGAATGACTTAGTAAATTCAGCACAATTACTTCATTTGGCCTGTGGACAAAACATTCAATTTTAACACCTTGCTGAGGAGAGAACTTTTGTATTAATAGTTGCCTACAGATGTGGTCTGTGGATTCTGATCGTTCTTTCTACTAGTGAATTACACAAATAGGTGTGGTATTTATATCTGAAATTTTGCTGAATGCCTGTAATATTTTATGCAAATATTTTATTAATTAAATGGAAGTGCTCCTGCAAAGCTTCATGACACAGCTTGTCCATCAGTTGATCAAGTGAGCTTACAGACAAGTAATTCTCTGACCCAAAATGGCATGCTTTCAGTTGAGATAAGACTGGTAATTTAAGAATGTTTCCTCTTTCTTAGAAGAAATACGACTTTTATACAGCAAACAATTGGAGAGGTTCTTAAGCACCCAATAACCTGGTCTGTCTGTCGGCATGGCAGTGAATGTAGATGGTTGCCATTTGACAAAGCTTCCTATGACCATGTACTAACTCTGATTGGATGTGGCAAATGTTCTAAATTGTAGCAGAACTTAAGGTCACTGTATCTGACAAAAAAGAAAAAATAGGAACCAGGAACCATAATCAATTTTGATAGTTGTATGCTAGCTGTTTTCAGGTTGGTGGCAGTCAGTTACGTGTGTAATATTCTCTACCTGGTTTGTAGCTGTAACTGTGATGTACAGATAAAAGCCAAAAAAAAAAAAAAAACCTCCACCAAAAAACCCCCACCCAATAAAAAAAATCCCCCAGACCCCTTCAGCAAACACCACGAAACAATCTCCCCTCCTCCAAGAACTTGTGAAAACAGAAGCAAATAATGCAATGATATGATACACACTTTTGTATTTTTATTCTTATAAGGTTATTTGCTGGCTCTTGTTGGCCTCTAGTTCAGTCTGTGTTATTTAAATTCTAATATATGAATTATTTGGATTGAATTCATGTTCGGGGCCATGGTGTTGTATGTATTGATGTACAGCCTTGAATGTGAATAATTATTGTAAACTATATTTTACACCTTTTTTCTGGCTTTATTATATAAATTTTCTATTGGTCGATGATTTAATCATATCTCATAATTTAATGACTGTTTATTCTCCTCTCGACAGCTCTCTGTGCTGTAGATGTGTAGTTAGTGACTGGATGATGGATTTCACTTATGCTTGGTAGTCTGTAATAAAGGCATGTAGGGTCCTGGCCTGGCCTCCGCCTCTTCCTTCCGCCCGCGGGACGGCGGGGAGCGGGCGGGCGGCACCTCCGCTCCGGCGGCGGCGCTGTCGGAGGCGCCGGGCCGGCGGCCTTGGCGCGGCGGGCGGTTACCGAGCCGGCAGCTCCTCGCGCACGGCCCCGGCGCAGCGGGTCGCTCCGGCGGACCGGGCCGCTCCGGCGCCGGCGCCGGGAAGGGGGAAGGGAGCGGGTCGAAGCGGGACGCTTCCGGTGGGAGGTGCGCCCGGGGACCTGTAGCTGGGGCGGACCCTTCCGGCGGCGGCGAGGATGGCGGCGGAGAACCACTGCGATTTCCCGGTTCCCCCCATCGGCGGCCTCGGCCTGGGAGGCCCGGGCGGGCCCTGCCGCCGCTGCAGCTCAGCGCCGCCGCCCGGCGCGGTGCCCGGCAAGTGGGTCCGGCTGAACGTGGGGGGCACCTGCTTCCTGACCACTCGGCAGACGCTCTGCAGGGACCCCAAGTCCTTCCTCTTCCGCCTCTGCCAGGCCGACCCCGACCTGGACTCGGACAAGGTGAGCGCGGGTGCCCTCCGCGCCGGTGGCCCGGTGCCGCCGTGGGACCGGCCCGGTGCGCTGCGCCGCCTTGCTGCGGGGCGGGCTGCCCGCGTTCCCCAGCGGAAAGGGGAGCGCGGTGGGGGCCGTGCCCGGCGGCGGCAGGCGCTGCCCGGCTCCGGGGGGTCCTGCGGGGTCCGTGCGCCTGCCGGGGGGCTGGTGGAGAGGGTGCGGGCGGGCCCGTGGCCTGCACGGCGGTCGGCTTGGCGAATCGCACAACGGCGTATAAATACGAGAGGGGGAGCGCAGGGTCGCTCCTAGGGTTGTCTCGGTTTTTGCGTGGTCTGAGCGGGTTTGGTGTTAGCGCTTGAAGGGACGATCTGCCTGCACCGGTGTCCTGTTATTTCTGCACTGTCATCTCCCTCTTGTTCAATTTCAAGAACCAGATCAAACGACTTCTGGTAAAAACCTCCCTCGCTTAGCCGTAGCGTTCTGTGCTTCGGCAGGTCTTTGAGTGAAGTGTTACTTGTTCTACGTGGACTGCAAACGGTGGGGGATCCTGAATATTCGGGTATTCGTTCTGACTCGTTTTGAGTAGGGAAGGAAAAGTTCCTGATGAAGATGTTATTTCTGGAGCGGTATGTAGTAATGGATATAAAGTATTTGTGTACAGTGCTGGCTCTGAAAGAGATTTTGGAACGTAATGGTCAAAAATGGGCTCCCAGTACAGTACACTTAGGGAAAAGAAGGAAACGGCTTATAACCCTTGAATAGATAACCAACAGGTCAAAAATAAAGAGTTGCTTTTTATATATCAATTTTTAATTTTTTTTTTTCAGTGAGACTAGTAGTAAACTTCATTTTCTCATGCGTAATTCCAGAAAGGATGTTTAAATGTTTAAGAAGATAGCAAACAGAACCTGTATAGTGTTCCAGAGTTAGAGAAAAAATACCTTAAAGTGTGGTGGTTTGAGGATTTTTTTTTTTTGTTGTGTTTGGTTTGGGGTTTATTTTGGAGAGGATTAGCTTAAACTGACCTATAAAAATAAATTTTAAAATGTAGGTAGCTTGCTGATAGGTTAGAAACTCTTTTCTTGGGAGGGAGTAGGAAAGCTTTCTTCTAAGGTTTCTTAAATAAAAGATAATGGACACTTAATAATTAAGGCACCTGTTTCAGTTGTTCCACTGAAAAAAGGTGCTTATTTGCTATCAATGTCATCAAAGAGAGAGAAGAGGCACATGTTGATGAAATGCTTTAGTTCTAATGAGACCTTTGGCTGTCTTTCTTCACCGATTGATGAAATCAATCATCTTTCGCAAGCACAAGCAGTGAGGTGTTGCTGTCTTGCAAAAATTTCATGAGGCTACTAATCTGAACATTTTCTTTTATTGTGCTTGCATTTTTGGGTTGTAGCAGCAAAGCATAAAGTTATGCTAAGGTTATTTAGCTGTTTGGTAGGATATGGAGAGACCTGATGATTTTTTTTTTTAATGTTTCTAGACTTAAATGTAGTTATAGCTGTTAATAGTGTACATGACAACTTCAAGCTAGCTGCAGTCACAGCTATAGAGATATCCTTTGCTTACAGGGAATGTGCCTGTACGTTATTTGAGCTGTTTAGACATTACTAAGAGTCATTCTTTTTTGCCGATGTAGAAGTCTAATAAAAACCACTTTAGGAAGATGCAAACAAATTGTATTGTCCTGTCATCATGAGTAGCCTTTTTTATAAAATTGTAGCTGCTGTAGTTACCTTCAGTAGATTATCATGCAAATCAGTAACATGAGGCAACCAGTAGGTATAGAGAAACTGCAAATTGTTGTGGAACATCTGGATTTAGGGAAAATCCTCTTTATTCAGAGATGCATTCTCTAAGCTTATGAACCTGGATATCTTCAATTTGACGTACAAAAAGCAAAGCCTTTCCTGCTTAAATATGCACTATGGTCTGCTTTTCAGTGCAACGTTTGTCAGTTTCTTGTCCCATTGTCTTGACCATCTGTAGTCATTGATTTTCACTTCCACCATTCAGAGCCTGGTTTCTGCAGGCCCCTGTCATCTTGGGTTTTGCAGAAGTGGCCTGCCTCTTAGATTACCCATCAGAGTGTATCAATTACAGTACCTACTTAAACACATCGAGCCTTTCTTCCAAGGGTTTGATTCAGAGTCTTTAGATTCTTCATCTCCTGTAAACAGCAAAACATAATCCAAGCAGTTCCTTTTTTTCCTCTGAATGATAACAGATATCATAGATGTACTTTCAAGAGGAAAAAAGATCCTTCCCTGACATCTCATCAGTTTGTGAACCTACTGTCTTGAGACAATAGCACATCAATAGGTTGTCCGTATGGTTTAATTTTGAAATATCAGATGCCTTTAACTGATGAGCACAGATATTTCAAGGGAATAATTAGTGATATTTGTGTTATCATCCTGGACTGTGGATCATCTCCTTTGCCACATATATGTAAATCAAAATCTAATAGTAATAGATTTTTATTTTTTTTTCCCCTCGTGGTTTTACTTTTTGGGGTCCTGTTGTGAGCTGTAACCTGATACTAAGTTGGCATATTTTTCTTAATCGTATGCTAAAGGTTATTTACAGTGACTACAGTGCAGTGCAATTTTCTGCTCATAAAACAGTCGTTCTTACAAGGTGCAGCTAATAGATAAAGATACTGCCCTTTTAAAGCTTGGAGCATTAGAGCTGGTCTTTGACCTATAATTCCCTGGGTTTGATTCCATTGCGTTTTCTTCCTGAAAATCACATGGGTTTTAAACACCTAGTTTTGAACATTCAAGTAAGAGAGGATGTGTATTTGAGCTCATATGTAGGCTGATGCCTGTTACACCCAGCCCAGACTTACTTGTCCCTATCTCCAGATGAGGAGGTGGGGTGGGGAGAATCCTGAGGGATGAGCCAGCAGATGAGATTACAAAAACTGATAGCCACCGCCCTCTGTTTGAAAGAACTATGAAAAATCTAGTCTAAACAAGGCATATCATGTTTCCTGTATGGGGAATTTGAGATGCACTTCAATAACTC
This sequence comes from Burhinus bistriatus, assembly GCA_013397275.1. Taxonomy (NCBI): domain Eukaryota; kingdom Metazoa; phylum Chordata; class Aves; order Charadriiformes; family Burhinidae; genus Burhinus; species Burhinus bistriatus. Next base: position 465,077 of record VYXH01003090.1, read on the forward strand.
ACTTTGGGAAGTTTTAGGTGTATTTTCAGCAGATTAATACTGAGTTGTGCTCACAATACAAAACATATTTTATAGTTTATAGGCACATTTCATATTCCTCTGATCACGCTCCTTCTGATAAGTACGTAACCCGGCAAAAATGAAGGAGGAGGTATATTTTTTTATAACTTCAATGAGCTAAACCAGCTTGTGGAAAGCTCTGATGTTGTCCCAGCTGACAAAAGGGAGTGCAGGCAGATTGCACGTCTAGAAGCAAGACCAAGCAGAAGAGCCAATAATTAAATTAGCTCATACACTAGTAAATATATGTCTTTGAAGAAAAAAGTTTAGTTCACATTCTTTCTTGATTTGCAAGATTGCCAAATCAGAATGTTTAGAAAATGAAGCCATAAGAAATGCTTATCTCGGATGAGAACAGACCTGTAAGCAAACCCAAAAATTAATAATAGAATTGTTTCTGCCTAAGCTCAACAAGTGAGGTGTATCAGAGTTAACCATGTTGATACATTAAGAGGTTCTAAAAGAGGTTAACTGGATGAGTTTATTAGAAATGAGAATAAGAAACGGAAATAGTTCATATGTTGTACTTTACAAATATCAGTTGCATGCATATCGATTTTCCTTGACTGCAATTTCTACACCAGCGTGTTTTTTTGTTATTTAACTACATAAATCATAAGATTTCCTTAGTGCTTGCTATTGGAAAGAACTGAAAGGCTTCAAGAAAGGTAGTAGCATGTTTGCCTTCAAAGTATCTTCAGGTGCTAATGTTGAACAAGGCCATGCAGCCTGTCTCTGGCTATGGAATAATTTTCCAGTTGCAACAGAGGAAAGATTAACCTTGGCACGCCCTGTGGCAAAACTGGTGTTAAATGGAGTGAGAGAGTGCCCTTGATTCTCTGAATTTAGTATGTTTCACAATGGGATGTGCATCTTTGTATTGAAGACTCTTCCTTGTATTTAAGGCTATTTGAGAAGCATTTCAGCAAATGAATGAGTGGTAGTGGTCATACCTGCTGTTCGCAGGAGGATTTGTTTTCCGGAGTATTTAAATCTTGCTTTAGAGATGAATATGTAAAAATAGGCAAGCAGAGTCTTGCTCACTTTTTCATCCTTGTTTAACTTATTTAATGCTTGTATTGTAAGTTTTGCTGCCAGATACTTCCTGATTTCAGCACCTTCCTATTTTGTCTATATACCAGTTTTTCTTTTATAAACTGGGCTTTAAACTTTCCCCTAAGTGAGAAGATTGTCAGCCTTCCCTAATAAGGTTTTTGGCAACATTATTCATGCTTGATTTTTAATGCCTTTCTAAAGTTAAGCATAATTGTACTGAGGTAGAATCTGTTAAGGAAGGAAGGAAGCAAGCAAGCACTGAATGTTTTAGAAAAATCAAAATCTTCCTGGCAGCACATCCTTAACTGTCAGCACTAAAAAGTATCGTAATTGTAGTCATTATTCTAAGGTATAACTGAGATAGACTTTATTTGTCTGTGAGATTTCTGACTAGTTAGGTGGGTTGTGTTGTTAATCTAGTTTTGATTATACCGGCAGTCTGCTGGTGCTCAAAGTTTGTAGGTCACATAGTTTGAGAATAATGTGTTCTGGACATCTACCTCAAGATTTAAAAAGCATAGGGGGTAGGGGAGACAAATCCAGGTTTAGTGCCAAATATTATTGTATTTCTGTGCATATTGTTGCCTTTAGCAGAACTTCTGGTTGCTCAGTTTATGCAAATGATGTCTGGTTTTTCAATACCCATGTTAGAGCATACAGCTTTGAGCCAAGGGCTTGCCGATGTGGATTCTGAGTGTCCATTCTGGAAAAGTATTTGAGGAGAAGTCTTTGGACTCGTTTTGACCTCAATGAAGATAATTAACTGGAAATAAATTTCTCACGTTTCAGCTAGTGTATTAATGCAATTCTTGGGGAGAATGTTAAATGGAATTAGGGAGATATATGTATTGGGTCCTACTTTTGAGTCCTACTGGAATCCTGTACCTGATTCTGGTATCCATAATTCAAGGTCACTTCAAAAACGGGAGAACTTGGAGGGTAGTCACAAGATGAAATATGATTTGGTGGAAGGTTATAAAAAGCAAAACTGTATTCTTGGCAAGGAGTTTAAGGAGTGACTTCTCAGTCCAGAAGTACATACATGGAGCACTAGAAATCTAGTAGGGAAGCCTGTTCAATCTAGGAAAGGTATTGTGAGACCCAGCTAGTGAAGCGTCAAACTATAGATGTCCAGGCTAGAACATATATATTTTTCACAGTGACAGTAATTAGTTACTGTAATGGCTTGCACAAAATGGTTAGGTTTCACCACTGCTTTCTAAACATTAAATTTCACTGTAAATAAATTGAGTCCTGTGTATGTTTTTAAATGAAGATCAGGCTAAGCATTCGTTACGATTCCTTTCAGCCTCAGTCTCTATAAAGATTGAAGTGGAAATGTTTGAGACTGGAATACATGATCATTTAAATATTTTGGGCAATACATTTCAAGTTCTTTGAAAATACGTGTGCATTTTGAGTCTCCTGTCCCCATGAATACTGGATTGCAGATATGCTTTAGGGTTAATTCTTAAGGAAGAAGGAATGTGGTTGTGAGCTATGCTGGCTTTTCATTGGTACACTGAACCAGGTGATTGAAAATTTAAGAGCAAGTTATTAGAATTCCTCTAAAATTCCATGGTATTCGTAACTTGGGCTAAACATTGGTGTGGGAGAGTGGTGTTAAAGAAATGCAGCCTCCACTGTGCCTCAGCGATGTTGTCTTTTAAATGGTGTCGTCATAAAAAGGAGCAGATACGTAAAAGGTCTAGGACTTAGGGACAAGAAAGGAAATACTCTTGGTAGAGAGAAGAATGTAATGCAAAAATAGAACTGGGTAAAGATACAACCATCCATGTGGTTAATTATCACTTTTGTGTTGGATGCGCAAAGATAACTGAAGCATTTGCTTTGAGTATCCTTACAAAGAGTAGCAAAATTTATATGGAACACCTATGGGGTCAAAATGTGGGGTGATGTGACTATACTAATAGAGAGGAAACAATTTTCAGCTGCTGTTCTGGTAAATATTAACACCTGTTTGTATAAAATATATCTACAAGAGAGAAAACGGAGACCTTATTAGAATATAAATTTGTCTGGCATTTGTGTTATTCACCTGAAACTTGGGAAATGGCTTCAAAATACCCACACTAGTTATATCAGTGAAGATTCAAACTTGCTCAAAGCTTGTAGAAACCTAATGAACTAGTTAGCAGAGGAAGTACCATAGCTGGGACAACACAGTCCATTGATACTCAAGCTAGCAAGCTTAAAGCTAGTTCAGTTTGTCTGCACAAACTGTAGCTACACCTTCAAGTGGTCTAGATCACATTTGAAGTGCAATATATTATTCTTATCTCTCAACAAAACAAAAATGTTTCTTTCAGAAAGAGTGTGCAAAAGGTAATTACACGTGAGAATACAATGTGTTTTCATGTGCATGTGACTGAAGCCAATCCTGACAATATTCTGAAAGTGTGGAAAGACTTATGACCTGTATTTTGAGAGTTCTAGGTGGAACAGATGACTACGTTACTGTGTCAGCTTTTATTGGATGTATGTTTACATAAATATCCTTAAAGATCTAGTGTAATCGGCTTTTAGTGATTTCAACACGAAGTGCTTAGTGTACATTGAAGGATAATCAGGGAGCTCACTCTAAAGGAGGAGTGAGAAGGCATTTTCTATAAGAAGGTGCCTAGGAAGTCAATTTTGTGCCTCTTTTTGCCTGTGCATTCTTTGCATATTGTTACAGTATTCTTTACTGAACGGTCTACATTTTGGGTCTTGACACCCTGGCACTAGTCTGTACCATAAGTTGCAAGTGTGAGTTGTAAGGTCAAAATCCAAGGTACACATCTTTCTTTTTGGAAGAATGTTAATTAATGCCTGTTTTCCATATCTGTAATCTGGGTAAGCAAGTGGCCAGTTAACTCTGAATTGCTCAGTCTATTCATAATTTTGTGTGGAATTTCCATACTAAAGTGAATCCTATGGACAGAATTTGGATTGCTTGCTGTTGGAATTTATCCAGAGTTCTTAAACTTTAACTATTGATATTTCCTAATGTAAAAAAAGAAAAAAAAGTTACTATTACGCCATGAATTATAAGACTTGGGTTCCTTTTTCTTCTTTTTTAGTATTTTTTGAAGGCACATTGTTGCCTGAAAGGCTTCAGAGAGTAAAGTGTGACACTAGTGAGACGGCACTTTATTCATATGTGGTATATTATACATATGTTTGGTATGGTATTTGTATTTGTCAGTGTGAAGATTAAGCTTTTTTATAGATTCTAGATGGTAATTTGGTGAGGAAGAAAACTTGATAGTGGCTGGGAAAGGAATGAGTGTAACAGAAAAAAAGTGAGATGAGGAATGATAGAATGAAAAAAAAAGTGTGTGGATGATGAGGAAAATTGTTAAAAATAGGTATAAGACAAAAGCAATCTTATCTTATGTTTCCCAGAGTGGATGCTGTCAGTATGTGTAAAGCATGTTTGGTACAAGTGCTAATAATAAGCTCTGATGTGTGTGTGAGGCTAATGAAATCAGGTAATGCAGGTTGCTGGTGACCCCTCATTAGGCAGAAGTTGAAAGAGAAAGCCTGACATAGCTTGGTCCCTTTGTGTTTTTGTTGGAATTTTTGTTTAGTTTATAGAAATCAACTCAGGTAAGAGTAGTTTCAGATACTAGAGTCCATTAAAAAAAAGGGGGGGGTGAGGCCTTTTGTGTAAGGAGTGAAGTAACCATTGTTACTTGAGATTTCGTGTAGAGCTTTTAGTTGTTTTGCTTCTGTGACCCACCTGTCTGTCTCTGTCATGGTGTACAGCTGGTGGCCAGCATTGCTTCAGAGGGTGATGTGAGAAAACACTGTAGTCTAAAGGAGTACAGTGATCTTATTGAAGAAACTTGTCTCTAGAGACTTATTTCCCTTAACTGGGAGGACTTACGGTTTTGTAAGCCCGTATGTTTCTTAATTCAGTTCAACTGATGGCCAAAGACTGTACTTTTTTTCTTTAAAAGTGTTTCTTTTTATCAGTCTTAGGCCTTCCTTTCCAACTTCACTGGTTTCTGTTCCTGTATTAAATAATAGTTTTCAGTTTATAATTTATACACTTGTCAGCCAATTTAATTTCTTTGGGTTGTATTTGTAGATTGTTCATTCTTTAAGTGTTTTGGTAATGTAAAAATATTTAAATGTGAAACAGTAAAAATATACCATTTTATGCACTTCATCTGTCTACTGGTTTTGGTGCATAGTCTGGCTTCTGTGAGACCATGAGTTTAGGGCAGAAGAAATTGTGATTAGACTTCATCAAGCACTGTCTGCTCTGAGTGTAGGTTAACTGACAGCACATTTTAATATATTAGCACTTTCTTGAACAGTTAATTTTATAGAAAATATAACACCCCTTCACTTCTTTTAGAATGACAATGCGTCTAAGCATGTAAAGTGTTTAGCTTGTAATTATAGAAAGAATCATAGAATACCAGATAGAAGGGAACTCAAGGATCGTCTGGTCCCACCTTTCCTGGCAAAAGCATGGTCCAGACAAGAGGACCTAGCACCTTGTCCAGCTGAATCTTAAAAGTGCCCAATGTTGGGGAATCCACTGCTTCCCTGGGGAGATTATTCCAATGGCTAATTGTTCTCATTGTGAAACATATTCCTCTTGTGTGCAATCAGAATCTCCCCTGGAGTAACGTTGTACCCATTACCCCTCTTCTTTTCCATGTCACTCCTTGAAAAAGGGCGTCTCCATCTTCTTTGTGGCCACCATTTAAATACTGGAACATAGTGATAAGGTCTCCCCTAAGCCGTCTTTTCTCAAGGCTGAACAAACCCACTTCGCTCAGCCTTTCCTCATATGGCAGGTTTCCCAGCCCTTTGATCGTCTTGGTGACACTTCTCTGGACGCTCTCCAGCCTGTTCACATCTTTTTTGCATAGCAAGGATCAAAACTGAACCCAGTATTCCAGGTGTGGCCTGACAACCACTAAGTAGCGTGGGATAATGACTTCTGTGTCTCTGCTGGTGATGCCCTTGTTGATACACCCCAGCACCCTATTGGCTTTGTTAGCCTCTGCAGCCCACTGTTCACTCATATTGAGCTTGTTGGCCACCAGGACCCCCAGGTCCATTTCCACAGAGCTGCTCCCCAGCCAGGTAGATCCCAGCCTGTGTTGCACTCCTGGTTCATGTTTTCCCAGGTGCAAGATCTTACACTTGTCCTTCTTGAACTTCATAAGGTTCTCGTTAGCCCACTCTTCCAGCCTATCCAGGCCTTCCTGCAGGGTGGCTCTGCCTTCTGAAGTGTCTACTTCTCCACTCAGTTTGAGATCATCAGCAAACTGTCAGGCTACACCTGATCCCATCATCCAGGTCACTTATGGAGATGTTAAACAGCGTTGGGCCCAGTATCGATGCCTGGGGGACACCACTTGTGACGGGTTGTCAGTTTGAAAAGGCGTGTCTGGGTGCAGCCTGTCAGCCGGTTCCCCACCCACAGCACAGCCCGCTTGTCTAGACCATAATGCATCAGTTTCTCTAGGAGGAGGCTGTAGGGAACTGTGTCGAAAGCCTTGGGAGAATCTGGGTAGACAATGTCCATCGCTTGCCCCACCGTCAGGTTTGTCAGGCACGATTTGCCGTTGGTGAATCCATGCTGGCTTTTCCCAATCACGTGCTTCATTTGACTCCCGATAGCCCCCAGGAGGATTAATTCCTTAACTTTCCCAAGGGACTGAAGTAGGACTGATGGGCCTATAATTTCCTGGGTCCTCCTTTAAGCCCTTCATGTAGATGTGGGTGACATTAGCCTTCTTCCAGCCTTCTGGGACATTCCCCGATCTCCATGACTTCTCAAAGATTATGGAGAGCATCAGTTAGTTTCATCTGTCCCTTCTCTGTCTGCACAAGGTAGGTAGGAGCTGCATCTTCAGTACATTTTTTTTTTTTTTTTAAGAAGATGCACATACAACCCTTGCTCTTCTCAGTACCCTGTGAGTATTTGTACATCTGAGCTAAGGCAAAACCAAAAGTTTTTAGAACAAAGTGTTGAGATTAAAGAGAAGGTAGGTTTGTTTGCCTTTAATTTAAAAAAAAAAAAAAAAAAGCGCTGGTATTTGAAGCTCACTGGAATGTAGCCTTTGTTCTGATTCTTCAGGTTTCCAATCAAAACGGCGGTTTCCTGTTTTTAAGTGTTATTTTTAACAATTTTCGGTGCTCTCACTGCTTAGATGTTTCGTGCTAACAATGTTGTTAATCTTTTGATAAGGAGTTGGCGGGAATTGATCAGGTAAGAGAAGTTGTGTAGTACATGACTGAGTGGTCAGTCTGATACAATTACAGCTACATTATTGAATTCCTTTTAATGTCTTTAATAAAATTGGCTTTAAGGGACGTGGCTGTGTCTGCATACCTACTTGTTATTCAGATGCCAAGCTGAATATTAGCTTGTGATTCCTGCTTGGATGTTCAAATCATTGTGGGGTTTTTTGGCTTTTTTGTTTGGGTTTTTTTGGTTTTGTTTTGGTTTTGTTTTGTTTTTTTGTTTTTTTTTCTCTAATCTAGGATGAAACAGGTGCCTATTTAATAGACAGAGACCCGACCTACTTTGGGCCAGTGCTGAACTATCTCAGACATGGGAAACTGGTTATTAACAAGGACCTAGCTGAGGAAGGTAAGATGTTACTAAATCTCTTGCTTTCTCATCACTTGCTTGTTATTTTCACTGCTTTTGAGTCACCAGTAGTAACTTATAAGTAGATGGTAAATCTTAATCAGTGTAGCATTTCGATCTGTTTCAAGCGAAGCTGATAAGTATCATGCAGTTACAGTATATGCTGTTATTTGAGTGTTTTAAGTATGATTCCTGAATTCACAACCCCCATCCCCAGTAAGAAATAGAACATAAATATTTAAACATGACGAGAGATGCCTTTTATTGCATAATCTTGCATCTTTCCTGTGTGACTGTGTGAAATATTTGAGTTTGGTCCTCTTAAAGCAAAAGAATACTGACAGTGAAACAAGCTTTAGAAGATGTAAAGTGAAGTAAGAGTGGAGTTCTGGGAAGTTCAGATATGTGGAATATGCTCTCAAAGAGTAAATTCTGCCCCCAGCTTCTCCCTCCCTGTCCCCAATTCATACCAATTTTACCCTAATGGAGGATGACTATTTTAAACCATACAGTACTAAAACTGTATTGATAAGGTATTGAAGAAATCAATCAAAGAGAAATACAGTCTAACAATATTAGCAGGCAATAATGTGAAATATAATTTCTATGTGTGCTGTTAAACACGTAGTATGTGTGGAGAACAGGTAAGGCTTGAACATCTGAGTAGGAGCAGTCCGTAGTATGTATCTTGAAGCTTTTGTTTCGGGGTCAAAGATCTCAAATGACTGGAAGAAAAATTTTCTGCACACTAAAGCTACTGAGCTTTTCAGTAGGACTATTTGAATTTTTATTTTGTATTCCAGCCTGAGGCAAGGCCTAAGATATGGTGGTCCACCAGTCTGCTATGGAATGGCATTTGTGCTCCTTTTTTTTAGTTTCCTGCCTCTCATTCTGTATGTGAAATGGAATCAGTTTTCTTTGGGGTTTTTTTAGGAGCTAAACTTTGAACTACATGTGCCTGAAGGAAGCCAGAATGGTTAGGTTGGTAAATGCACTTTTCAAAGGGCAAAATAAGTAATGTTCTATAGCTGTAGAGAAGACAATCTTAGGAACTTGTTGGTGGTTTTGGCCTGGAATCTTTGGTCACACTCTCTTTCCAAAAAATGTTCTCATACTAGGTGTACTGGAAGAGGCTGAATTCTACAATATCACATCACTAATAAAACTGGTAAAGGATAAAATAAGAGAAAGAGACAGCAAAATCTCACAGGTGAGGCTGTTTCCTAGTCTGGTTTTGATTATTTGTTCTTTTTTGGTTTTTTTTCCTTAACTGCTCGTTTCCCCAGTAAGATACTGAATGGCTGCCTCCATCACTGGCTGAGCTGGAGCCATTAGAACACAAAGATTAATATTCTTGACTGCCACTACCTGCCAGTCTGCTTACAAAGGGCACAGGCATATGGTTCCAGTTCTTGTTCAAAACTCGAAAACATTCTAAAGAATTGATCAAAAATGTCTGGGAATAGTAGAATTTGTCATAATATCATTTCTGGAAATAGTTATTTCAGAAAAATGGTTTTGTAGAATTCTCATACATGTAAATACTCTAAATACGATGAGTTTGCCTAACTACGGTATAACTGCTGTTTATACAGTATGTTTATACAGCATACATATGGATGCTGTTTAGCTCCTGTCATATGCTTTTGTAGCAAAGTTAGTTTCTTTATTTGTAGTGCTCTGTAGTTGAGAAGACGCTGCCTCTTCTCATAGCAGCTCAGGAATATTTCTTCATGAAAGTGAATATGATAGAGAAACTGTTAAATAAAGTATTCATTTGTTCTTTAACTCTGCTCCTCTGGCCTTCCCTGATAACTGAGTCTTCATGGGGATATGACGAAGTCTTGTTGCCAAATTTCTCTTGCAGCTGGGTTGTGGGATAGCAGAGTTGCTCTGATAGCATTTTCTGAAGGTTTTCAGCTGAAATGGTCCTAGTTATTTATTGCCTTTGACAGGGAAATAAAGACATTTTTTAATATGGTCAGACCTTCCTTAAAGTTAGGTAGGTCTCTGCAGAACCTCAACCTTGATTTTGAATGATGTGGTTTGCTACCATATAGAACGATATGTAAGTCTTAAGATTATTTTGTTATAACTGTTAAGTAGCACTATTAGTCCCTGAAACGTTCATGAAGCATTGAGTCTTCTGCAAGGTGATTCCGAACAGGTAAGATTTCTTAAAAAAAAAAAAAAAAAAGGCAAGATGTTCAAGGTGGTGTTGCTTACCATTTCTAAAGAATAAGGGTAGCTTTAGACAAGTCACAAACATACTGAATTCCATGCTGTAATGAGCATCTTACATTTCTTCTTGAAGGTGCCAGTCAAACATGTGTACAGGGTGCTGCAGTGCCAGGAAGAGGAACTCACTCAAATGGTTTCCACAATGTCCGATGGCTGGAAATTTGAACAGGTAAAAAAAACCATACGGGATATAATTACAAAGTCTTCTAAAAATTCAGTTATGTGAAGAAGGAGTATAAAGTCAATTCTAGGCATCTTTTTAAGTGCATTCATTTTTTAATACAAATACCAAATTTTAACTTCTTATTTGTCAGAGAACAAAAAAACTGTAGCTTTCCAGGGGGTAAATTGTGCTGATTTTCTAGAGAAGCATCTACATCATGTTTGAAATGTAGTTCTTCGGTGTCTACACACAAGCATTGGAAGGCTGAATAAACCAAAATTAGCTAATACAAGTTTATACAAATGGTAGCTCAGATATAAAGAGCTCTGTGTAAAAGAGATGAGCTTGGAAGATAAATTTTTGTCAGGTCCAAACAATGGTTCTTCAGATAATGGACTGATACACTTAGGAGGGTGAACTTAACGAGCGTGGATGTGAAGCTGGATAGGTGTGACCTACATGAATGTTTTCGTTCTTTGCACTTCATAAAAATAACTTTGTGTATACATTCAAGAATATGTTGTAAAATTGCGAGAAGAGCTTTCTGTTATCTTTGCTAATCTCTGTAAATAAGAAACGAACTACATGGCCTCTTCATCCTTCACGTTCCTAACCTCCCAGAATATTTAAACTGTATTGGAGCAATGAATCTGTTAACTCTGGAGTGAGACACAAGTGCTTAGCCACCAGCATCTTTGTTCAGTGTCTGGTGTCAACTGTAGGAGAGATTGGAACAAGCACAAGCCTCTTATCCTGTGCAGTCTCACTCTAATAACACAACAAAGCAACATTTTTAAAAAATACGGCACACAAAGGTAAAAGAGAACATTTTGTTTATATTTGATGAAATGTGTAAGGTTCTGGTGTCATGGAGACAGCCATGATCAAATAAACTAAACCAGCACAGAGAAAGCTTCTTGTGCTTTAGTTCTCTGGCTCAAGTATTGCTGGGTCTGTTTGGCATGCCAGAAGTTGAATGTGGCTTGGGTCCCTGATAAAAAAGCTCTCGCTCAATGCACATGACTCGGTTTTGACCAGTGCATTGACAAAGTTTTTTTGGCATTACTCTTTGTCATGAGAAACTAGCTTTCATTACAAATAGAGATTCTTTACTTTTTAACAGATTAAATGATACTGTGGCTTTTACCTGTCCTAAAGCCTTGTATTCTTTTAGGCTATTGTATTTGGGAGTAATACTGCTTTGACAGTGCAACTGCTGAAAGAACTATTATAATCTGGTTTAGAATTCAGAATCTCTTTTAGAACTGGCAAATTCCAGTGGTTTTCTTGAACGTTATGTCCTTGTTTCATCCAGCTTTCTCCCTACTTCCTCCCTCCCCCATGTTGCTCTCTCTTGGACACGTAGTTTGAAGTAGATAAACACAACAGCTGTATGGTCTCATAATACTCAGCTTCTCATTACCTCAGACTAGGCCATTCTCTCCTTTGATTGTATTGCAGACCTGCTTTTAGCAGACGTCATTCACTTGAATCATGATTAGAATATTCTGTATCATATAAACAGTTTTATTGTTAAGATTTGAGAACACTGTGGCATTTCTGTAATTTTTTATCTTTTCTAAAGCTGTGTTGCCCAGCAGCATGCTTTCTTCAGAAGCAGTCTTTGGGTTTGGCACCTACCACACTTTGTACATATTAACATTGGTGGGATAGAAATCATCAGCTTTTTTCAGAGGAGTAATATTCCTGTGGGTTGAGAGCCCCTGTGCTCTGTGCCCTATATAACATGTTTAAGGGGTTGGTTTTGATCAAAAATATCTCTTTCCCCTTAACATCTCAAAATTTTCTTGTAAAATACAATTGGATATGGTGATTAAATAGGAGTGGAAGGTGTTAAACTTCTGGTGCGCTTACACAGATGTATCGATGCACTTTTCCAAAGAATACCAGTGAAGAGCGCTGCTAGAATACTGCAATTATATATCAGTCCCAGTCCAAAAACTACTGCCAATAATTGTGCTGCCTGACTTTTGTGATTTCAGTGGATTATTTTGTAAATGATTTTTAGCTTCAATTGTTACCTCTTCAGCCAATCAGAAAAACCCGTACTTTGGCAATACTGCATAATGAGAAACTTTGGGCTATGCAAAATGGCTACATACAAAGGCTTTAGACAGCAGTGGTGTGTCAGTCGCGTAAGTTTTAATGGTTAATGTAACCTGAGTCTGTCACCATAGTGCTGTCTTAAATATGTTCAGTGTCTGAGGAGGATGATATTTAGCTGCTGCCTTCAAAATTATTCACATAACAATAGCAGGATAAAAATAAATTTACTGCTCATGAGCCTTCTCATCAGTAGTAATCTCCAGTTTACTCAGAATAGGCAGTTGTTGTCTAGTTCGTCACACTTAATTTAAAGCTCTGATCTTTCTCAAGTGCACTGACAGGCTATGCTCTAATTTAAATGAGATAGGAATTGCCGTGTATTATTAAGATAAAATATTTTTTGTAATAACAAGTTGAGAAGTTTAGCTGAGGTTGTTCTGAACTTCTGAATTATTAGACCTTTGGCAAGTGTGAACAGAGCTCTTGGTACTGATTTGTATGGGAACAAGACAGACAATTTTTTCTACTCTGGTTATTCTCTTGGATCTTCTGTAAATTACCTCTTCTAAAACCAACATAGAGCACTCAGTTTTTTCCTCTGGTTGGCTTCATATGTTTCCTTAGCTGTATTTTGTATATCAATATCTGGAACAAGATGAAGCTCTTTCATACCCAGGCTTGATATATCGCTTTACATAACACCTTCCAGTCTTATATCCCCGTTACCTTCTGCACTTGGCAAGTATGACAGGAAAAATAATGCTCACTTTCATAATGCACCAAACTTTGTCTATGCTTTTCACAGTAGTTGCCTGTACCACAGTGATACGGGGAGTTTTCTGACTTAACTATCAGTAACTCTTGAATTCCCTTGAAATTACAAAGGGCTTTGCAACTGCCTCCATAAATTTTAAGTATGTTGAAATGAAAATTGTAGCTTGATAGCAACTTGTTCTAGTGGCAAGTAAATGTTACCTGAACATTTGAGTTCATCTGTTATTTGTACGATTTGGATAACAGTATGTGCTTCAGCTTTACAAAGGTTTCTTTTTGTGTTTTGCTTTGATTGGTTATTTCAGCTTGTCAGTATAGGTTCCCAGTACAGCTGTGGCCGGGCCCAGCAGTCAGAGTATCTGCTGATAGTGTCACGGGAAGTGAAAGGGGAAGAGAGATGCTTCCAGAAATGCTGCAGTGAGGTGTGTCACACCATTCTTTTTGCCCTCACACCAATATGCTTGGCCTCCTTGCGTTTCTGCTGCTTTCAAATCATTCCACTTTATTCCTGGATGTACAGCACATAGTAATTTGTGTGTATTTGTGACTGGTTTTTATTTATATTCACGGTATTTCATTATACATCATAAATGTTCATATTGTAAAAATAATAAAACAAACAAACAAATAAAAACCCCGTAGTTGTTTAGTTAAAGGTTTTTCTTAAGAAGAGTTCTTATCTTCTCAGTAGGTAACTTCTTTTCCTTAAATCTTCCTCCAAAGTTAACAGCCTTTGATCCATACTTGTTAAGTAAAAGTGGTACAATTTAAACATTAGGAGCCCTGTAAATAAAACTTTGAGTTCACTGGGTTCAGAAAGGGACATTTCTGTGTTAATCGTTGTTCCAGTTTGAGTGTATTTCATCCACCTAATAGCCAGTTAAGTTCTGAGTTCAAACCCTTTATTTCTGGTAACTCGGAACTTAGCTGTTTTTTTAGGTGGATGAACAATGAATAACAGAATTTTTCAGAAATAAAATATGGAGAAGTGAGGGGAGAACAAAACCAGCAGTTTTAAATCTTGTCTCAAGTGGAAAGAACATACTGGGTTTTTTTGGCTTTATTTTTGGGGATTTTTTTGTTTTTTTCCCCCATTGGGAAATTTTCTTGAGACCTAAATGAAGAATCATAGTTTCACTCATTGGCTTTTTAGGCTGTCTCATCCTTTCTGCTCCCCTCGCCCTCAGGGCACTGCTTTTTTAATTGCTGTGTTGCTTCCCAGTGTTCAGGAGTCTGGGAAGCATTTTTTGCTAACCAGTAACACTGGAGGCAGTTTCCAGTTCTTTACATAGCTGTGCTCTGTTTTGAAATGTCTTACCTGAACTGATTTGGGACCTGGTATTCTGTAGTATTTTTCATCAGTAAAATACTTGTTCTTTTCCTTGCTGTATATATGGTTATTCAGTCTGAAAGATCAGTATGACATAATGAAGATAACATGACAGTAAAGTGACTTGGTATGAGCAGAACCTCGCCTATGACGTGGACACTTCGCCATGCAGTTCTGGATTTTAAACCTGGACTGTTGCCTAGCTATATTCCAGAATCTGCTTTCAATGCACCAAGCACTATTTGTTTCTTGCAATTGTATAGGTAGCATTTGGAATGTAGCATTAATGCACTGAGATTGCAGACCTTCTGGAAGTGACTAGGAAATGTGGCCTGTTGTTAATTAAGGATGTGTAGGGTACAGGCAGCATGATGTTATTTGTGTGTTCATGTCCCAGATAGCTCAAAGTAAAAATCAACATAATAAAACAGGAAATGGAGGAAAGCAGTGAAGAAATGAAGGCAGTATAAAATTTAAAAAAAAAAATCTGAAGGGGAATGAGTTTTCCTTCCTCCTAGATTTGAAGTCTGATAATTGCATTCAGAGACCTGAAATAAGTATGCTTGCAGTCCCGATGTCAGTCATCAGTGCTGAGCTTAATGGCTGATGTGTATGTGTCTTTACAGCCTTTTGCAAATCCTTTGAGAAGACAGTAGAATGAACGCGTTACAACTCTAAAAGGCATAGAAGCCATTCTGACATTCATACAACTTGATTCTGTAAAAAAAATTGAGGGGAAGACTTTCTTTTGTTCTATCAACTGTTAGTAGAATAAAAAAAAAAAAAAAGACAAGCTTTCTAGTGTAGAAGAAATTCACCACGTCTGAAGTAGAAGCACTAATATTCAAAGTATAAGAATATTTAAAATAGAATTTGAGAATAATTGTTACGGAATTTACTCAGTTTTGAGAATCAAACCGTCACAGAAAGAGAAAGAAATTGGTAGTGATGAATTAGAAGAGTTAATTAATATGAATAACTCCAGTGGGAAGCAGAGAAAGGCAGGGATGCTGTTTGTGCAAGTTGGAGCAGTTGTCTGTGATGGTAATACTATCGCTAATTTGTCCTGTAAATGTACTGTATAGATTCTGAATCAATATTGTTAAACCAGTATAGCAAACTCGTATAGGCAAGTTATTGAAATGTAGCTGGTTTTGAGATCTGTCTCAACTCAGTTAGGCATGAGGTTTTTTCGCTTCAAAAATAAGGTTCCTAGAAGTGATGCACCAACCATTTTGCCTATTCATAGGGATATTTTTAGGTGTACAGTCATTGTTTTAAGACAAGAAGAGACTCATATATTTTGTCGCTGTTGAGTAACTTGATGCAGGAATCATTTGACCTATTCTCTCAGCTATACTGCTTTTATCATCTGTTTTTCTTAAATAGTCTTTTTGAAAGGCACAGAGCTGCAGACTTGGGAAAAGTTCTTCGGAAAGTTACTTCATTATTGTCCCTGAAATCATTCTTAAATCTTTCCTCTTTGAAAACAAGCCTGACCATAGCTAGGCATCAGGTAGTCTCTGTCCAGCTTTACTTATGCCAAACTGTTGGGTTTTTTTAACTTTGCCCTTTCTGATTGTCATCTTTTATCTTACTTAAAAGTTCAGGCTTTATGAGACAGGAACTTCCCTGTTGTTATTTCTTTGTCTTTTCAGGAAAATCCTGACCTGTATTGTCACATGAAGAAATAGCATGCAAATAAATATATTTCTGTTGAAATAGTAATAATAAAAAATTAAATAAATAATGCTTTCCATTCCTGCCTCTTTTAGTTATAGCTGACAGCCTACTAATGTCAGCACCCTTATTGCATGCAAACAGTGAATGGATCATGATCTAATGAATTTTCTGTGATAAGTAACATTGGCATTTTCCTGTGCTTGGTTATGACACTGTTGGGGCTCACAGGGATGCTCAAGCAGGATCACACTGCTTTAGTACGGAGTTTAATGGAACAGGTCATGGAAGGAAAAAAACAATGACGAAAAACACATACATGTGTGTATACATAAGTATATATAATCATACAAATCTGTGAAAATCAGAGTTTCAAAATGTTCTTTTTTTCCTTCCTTAAGTTCTTGGTCATTAAAAGTCTCTCTACTGTTTAAGCCTCATGAGCCAAAAAGAGTTTCTCCTTTCAGAAAGTCTGAGAAACAGTAGGCTGGATAATCAGAAATGCTTTTCCTATGCATTGTAACGCATGTTTTGCAGACCTCAGATTACTCTGATTTGTTGTGGGCTCTTTTTTAGAGGGGGGCGGGGACAGACAGGGACAGACAGATGTGGGGTGGGGGAGTTTAACAATTCCTTCCAGTTTATCAGCATCCTTCTTAAAGTGTTGCCACCAACACTGCGAACAATGGGGCGAATTTAGGAATACAACTGCTAAAACATTGCTTTATTTTTGATCATACTTTCTGACACAACAGTTCAGTTCTAATCTGTAATCATTTTCCATTGTTTCTTTTTCTGCCATCACCCTTATTGCTGCCGATGCATCTCAGAAAGCTACAATGAAGTTTCTAGCATGCTGTTAATATGATGCAAATAATACTTTCTTAGTTGCACACATATGGAACTGCTTACAAGAGTATCGTGTTGGGGTTTTGAAGAACTTGTGTTTAATGTTGCAAAAGTGACTTTATCTTGGAATGCACCAGCTGATTAATAATGGCAAAAAGTCATCCAGATGTTCTGCAGTCAACTAAATCCATAGTCCTTATCCAGCTAGCAGTCACTCTGCCACGTCTCCTAAAAAGACTTCTGTGCAAAAGGTCAACTTGTTTGGTTTATGAAGCGTTAGTGGGGGATGTAAGTAGCTATCAACTGAGGCCCTATCAGCGTTGTTGAACCAAGACTGATGATTTGGCTGATGTTTGGATCTTGTATCGTATCTGCTTTCAGAGAGGTCATTTATTTCTTTTGAGTGTCAATGAGTAAAGCAGTATTTTTCCTTCTGGTAGTTGTTATCATAGCTTATGTGATACCAACTTACTGCCATTTTGCAAATCATATGCTTGAATTTTATTCTTCAAATTTCTCTTCAGAGAAGCTGAATTATCTGTGGCTTTATTTAAACATGTATCCAGCTTTTTGCATGTTTTCTAGCCTTAAAGTGGGTTAAAAGTACTGTTTAAAATAGTCCAACATTTTACCTCAATAATTGAAGCAGTTACTGCATTTTTATTATATGGTTTGTAATTGTTATATAGCAATATATTATATAGCAATATATAATAATATAACTTTTTACCACTTCAGCAGGCTTAGAGCTAACTTAAATGCTTTTTTTTCTGAAAATTTGTGCGTGGTATTTTTTGCTGATAGGGAAGAGAATCAACAAATGATCTCTATATATGAAGTGAGTCTGCGTTGATTTTCCAGCTTTTCAGTGGACTGTCTTAGTCCATTTTGTGCAATCAAGCAACTAGTTACTTTAAGGATTCTGTGATTCTATATTACACAAATATGTTATGGTGCAAACTGCAGAGTATCCATTGTGAAAGATCAGCTGATTTAACGTCTCAAGATAAATGGTGCCTTTGTACTCTAGTGAGGATGTATTGGTGCATCAAAAAAACCCTGGGGTTTTGTAACTTCGTTACATAGTTTTGGTGGAAAGAAATGTCTTTATCACGTTCATTTTTGGTCAGCCTGTGTTCATTACTGACTATGTATGCATTTCGTAGAACTGGAGTGATGTTAGGAGTGGAGGAGGGAGGGAAAGGTTTCTGGTGATCAGAAGCAGACAGTGTAGTTAAAGTAGGTAGTTTGAGAGTGCTGAGTTTTGATTGCCAGTACTGTTCCTTGGAGGCTGAGCCTTGGAGGCTGTAATACCGTCAGAGTCCAAGAACTTTGACATCGCCTAGGCCTGGCGTCAAGTTGGCTCATCGTGCAGACAAACTCCCTGGTGCTCTTTGCAGATGTTGGCTCTGTCTGTCTGTGGAGGTGCTTGCTTGGCTGTCTTACCTCAGTGCTGGAACATCTGAGCATCTCTCTCCTCTGGCTCCTTAAAAGTACAAGGAGGCTTTATTTCATCCTGATAGTGCTATATGGAAGCTGCTTTTAACCTTGGTCTACCTTCCACTTTTGTTGGGGGAATAGTCTTATCCCTCAAATACAGATTCTAGACCAAGATTTCATCTTGGCTGCATCTTCCCTGCTTTAACAAGGCTTTTACTGTCTTTGGTGCTCTGCTAGACTAATGGCTGTACACAGTTTGTTTTTAGACAGATGATTACAGTCTTTCAAGTGCTGTTGCGCTAAAAAACAAATGAAGCCTTTTCTATGGGGCCATTACCAGAGCACCTTAATAATGCAGTAGAGATTGGGGAATAGGACAGCCTTATCATGCGTGTGGTGATTCAGTAGGTAGATTTAATAGCGTTTTGGTAATGACATTTAGATACGGTGTATTTGTGCAACAGGTTGCTTTTCAGGACTTCGATCTGTGTCAGTAGTAATAGCACCATACATTATCTTGTCATGCTTTTG
This sequence comes from Burhinus bistriatus, assembly GCA_013397275.1. Taxonomy (NCBI): domain Eukaryota; kingdom Metazoa; phylum Chordata; class Aves; order Charadriiformes; family Burhinidae; genus Burhinus; species Burhinus bistriatus. Next base: position 483,893 of record VYXH01003090.1, read on the forward strand.
AAATAAACCTTTAAAATAAATGAACCAACTACATCTGAATTGATTCTGGCTTGGAAAGGCAGGCTACGTAAAGCTTCTAGCATTAGGTAAGTGTACTGTGTGTGAGGTGAGACAAGTCACGTGAAATTTCTGCCATTTGATAAACATGCTGCATATGAGGTAGTACTGATGTTGACTATATCCTTCTTTCTCAGTAAATTGTCATTTATCATTCAATATCGAGACTTGTAGAAGCTTGTAAAAATGTCACATTTCATTATACATGGCTTCCGCTTGTAGCGCTTCCTTAATTAACTTCCTTGTAGCACTATATATGAATTTCAGATGTTAATCTTGGTGTCCCACCATGCTGTGTCTTGCTGTTTCCCAATCAAATGCAAATTTTGTCTTTGTCCACTCAAAATATGTTGTAATAGAAGTACCGTTATTCTGTAAGCAAAGTGGTAGGTATCCCTTCAGGCTAAAGTGCTTCCTGCATGCAGCCATTTACATGTTAAATCATGCCACATTAAGATAATACATAAAATTTTTTTAAAAATTAACTTTGGAGGATGGGAAGGTTTCCAGTAAATAACAGAAACAGGGAACAGGCTACTTCTCCACTGGCCTGCCTCTATAGCCTTTTCTTTCATAGTATAATCATAACTGTAACTCATTAATTCTGTAAATGTTTAAAAAGAAAAGCTATATTTATCTTGTCATCAGAGTCAGTGTATTTGTCAACATCAAAATGTATTTGCATTGAAGTGGAGAATCATGCTTCAGGCACAACCAGCAGTCTGAAGAGTGAGGAGTGTTTGTATGAATGATCATAATTTACAGAATTCGTTTTATGTGGAAATGCAATTGACTTTTTATTTTTTTTCATGTTGCAGCTGGTCAGTATTGGTTCTTCCTATAACTATGGCAATGAAGATCAGGCTGAGTTTCTGTGTGTTGTCTCAAAGGAACTGCATAACACTCCTTATGGCACAACCAGTGAACCCAGTGAAAAAGCAAAGGTAAGTTACTAGACATTGGACTAAAGAAATGGTGTGAAATTGGGTGGGCTTCACCAAGTCGTGCTAGGCCTACCTCTGTTCTGGACCATTATTTAATTGCCTTTTTTCCCCTCAGTTATGACTAAAAATGGTTCCCTGTCTGTTGTATGAGAGACTGTAAATGGTACAGTCAGCATGCATTTGCTACACCAGGTTCTTTAAATGCAGTACTCTCTACTGGTCCTGATACTTGTCCTGTTTTTTCGAGTGTTGGCAGATGTTTGCTGTTTACAGTTAACAATCTAGATTTTGTTTCTTACACATTTGACTGCTTAACTTACACTGTCACTGGTTCAGTTGAAAATTGCTTTTTCTTGCTTGAGTTTAACTGAAGAAATCTTACTGTCAAGAATGGAAATTGCTGTCTCTGAAAAACATAGTCATGTGCAATATGTTATAAAATGAAGGCATTTGTTAGCTTAATATTTTCAGGTTTCTACCTAGTTTACTTTCTGTAACCAGCTTTACAAAAAGATTGTAACGGGCACAATATCTTAGCATTTTACTCAGCTGTCTTTCAGAGTTTGTACAAGGGAAAATGTAAAACCACAACTGAATAGTAATAAGGCAGACGAGTTATGTATGTAAGTGTATTTTTCTCTTCCGTGCATATTGAACAGTTTTTATCATTGTATTGTTGCTTTTTATGAGGAGATGACTACAGGCAAACTGGATACTTCTGTAGCTGGCATAAAAGCTTTTCATTCAGTATATGTAGATGGGAAACAATTGGTAAAATATCAAAGGTTGCTTTTTCAAGAATCACCTTCAAAGAAATTAATTTTGAAATAATGCTAAGAATTGATCTGAGTCTTGGCCCTGAGGCCTCAGGTAAAACTTCGCTGCTTTCTGTGCCTTGTAACTTGGTTATGCAGCTACACATGTGGAGGCATTTTTGTAAATTTCACTGTAAAAATACACTTTATGTTGGATTCTTAGTGAAATGATTAATTTATGCTCTTTTGTCACTGTTGTGATAAAACTTCCAAAGAGTTGTGAGGGATTAATGTAGTCAAGGGTAAACAGTGAACCTGGGTAAGCCACAGCTCACTCTTTCCAAAACTGTAGTCGAGGTCTGCTTTTGCCAGTATGCTTCAGGAAAACTTAAAAGTTGACAAGGTGAAGACGCGTGTGGTAATAATTTAGGGCTGAGATACGTACCTGAAATGAAACTTGGAATTCTGGAACCTAATAAACATCTTCATAAGGAATGGTAGTACACCTTCAGGGAACTTCAGAAGTTGCCGGAGTTCCATTACATCCTTAATGTAAAAGAAAATACAGATCAAATGGAACTATTAAAACCTAAATACAAAAGGTAGTTCAGAGTGCAGTACAACTCTTTAAATTCAGTGGCTCCGAGAGAAGCTAAGTCTTAGACCTCTCCATTGAAGTGCTGCTTGGTGATTGTTTCAGAGAAGAGATCAGAGCATAATTTGACCAGGCTGATGAATAAGAATTACCATTAATTTTGGTTGGAGATATAAACATTCACTCCTTTTGTCCTGGAAGAGTTGAGCTGTTGCTAGCAATTAATGACAATACTTGAAGAATAATTTTTTATATAATGTGTTTCTAATAGATCAGATTTTACTTATAGGTACATGGTGTGCCTGGAAAGAAAAAAAAAAAAGAAAAAAAACCAAAAACCTTGTTTTTGCTTGAAAGGTTTCTGACAACTGTGTTCAGGACTCTTGACTGGACCTTGGGAGCTGTTGTCTCAATAGTTCCCTCCTAGTCAGCGTTAGTCCTCTAGTCTGCAATCTCTTCATTAGCGTCTGAGTTGGTCTTCATGATGCTCATATGATTGAAATTCTGGTACCCAGTGATATACACAGAATAACGTGTTCATGTACTGGGACTGACTTTCAGAAGCCATGAGAAAGTCTTCCTATTACTTTTGCAGCAGGCTGGGTTAAAGGAAGTATTGGACTTTCAGAATAGGAAAAGCATTTTTTGATAGCCCATCTAATCAAGCTTCACTTTCATTCCTTCTTAGAGACTTACTTTCTTGTGGGTTTTTTTGGAAAACAGTTTGCATAATAAGTTAGTAGTTGACTTCTGTGTAACTTTCTGATACACTCAAGTGAAGGAAATTAACAGCATTTGGGACATTGACTTAAATGGTTCCAATGGCTTTTGCTGGTAGCACTACTGAAAGATAACCCGTATTCCCATGAGTATTCTTCTCTTTCATACCACTTTATTGAGCTGTCACTCCTGAGACAAAGGACCACAGCTTGTTCATAATGTCTGCATCCAAAGTTAGATTCTCAAGTGCTATCCTTTCCCATCTGTGGCAAAGAGTACACAGAGTTAAGGTACCAGCTTTACAGATTTATTTAAATTTTCTCTGTACTTACAGTCCCTGTTATTACGTTGCATGGTACTATTGGCTTCTATCTGCTGGCTTTAGGATATTTGAAAAAGGAAATTTTCATTAAATCTGTAATGTTCCTCTTTGAAATTGTCTGCTGTCATACTTTCTACAAAAGTAAATAAATGTCATTCCCAGATGCTTCAAGTGTAAGTGGACTGTACTCTGTTGCAGCTCTGACTCACTTGCAATCTCTTCTTTTCCCTTCCTTTCTCTATACTTGCTGCATGCTGCATGCCACTCAGAGTGAGGATGAAGAAACGGATTACGATATGAATGACTCAGATTAAGTGTAAATGTCATGGTGAGCACTAGCTGCCCTAGGATTTTACCCAGATGCTTTTCTGCCCCATCCAATTCCTACCCCGACTAGTGCTGTCCATTGGCTAGTCCTGGTGGTGTGTGTGTGTTTGTGATTATAGTTGTGGCATGGTTAGCAAAGATAGAATTCCTGTTCTGTATATTGCTTCTTTGACAGACTGATAGTGTTGCTGTTATAAACTGTGTTGTGACTGGTTCCTTTAAAGCTTTGCTAAGAAGAAAAGTTCTTCATGTAGATTCTAGGGTCAGAATTGCCTTTCATTTTTGTTTTCCGTGCACCAGCTTTTCTGTCAAATGTTTTTTTACTTGTAGAAGCATCTGATATAAACTTACGGTATACTTTTCAGTAAATGTCTGATTTGGCTATAAATTAGCAAACTGAAGTGCAACATAGTCAAAAAGTGGTCTTGTCTGATAATTTTGAAACAATTGATCTGTGAATCAAGACCTGGCAAATAAAAGTAAATAGTGTGATCTCAATGCTACAGTTATATTTATCACAACTCTCTCTGGGGAGGTATCGGATCCTTTCCACTGTTGTTTGACATCTTACTGAAGATCAGGGTACTTCCAAAGTCACAAGTGGAAGAACACAAAAATTGCATCAGAAAGAACAATGTTTGCAACCTTTTCCCAATGTGACTGCAAACACTGCTCATATTTATTCTGCTATCCACTTCCTAGGAGAAAACTTATCATTGAATGGTCAGTGATACAGTGGTGCAGGTCACTTGAGCCTGTATAAATTGAAGATATTTACCATTGCATGAGATTGAACTCCAGCTTCTCACCTATACACCTTAACTTTTTAGCTGTAAACCAGCCTTTTACTTATCTCTAAAGTGTTGCTTCCGCATGGCTGAAGAAGAACCTACGTTATTTTCTTAACTAATGCTAACAGAAAGTACTGCTGAGGTAGAATAAAGTCTTTTGCCAAGTCTTCAGGAATGGATAAAATCTGAAGCTTTATTGAAAAAAATAAACTGGCACTGTGCTGGAATTGAGAGCCGAACAGTCCTGAAAACAGTATTCTGTCTGCAGCAGATTTGAGTGGGAGGAAACAATTCTCACGTTCTGCTTCCCTAAGAAGCAATCACATTCAGGGCCCTAGGATATGAGAGTTCATTCAGCATTGTTTAGAGTTTATAAGTTAACTTTGGATCTGGTACACCTGGAGGAAAACCAGAAAAGAAACATGAAAAGAAAGAAAATTCTGAATACAGCAGATCTGTACCAGGATCAGGACAGTCCTCAGTGTCAGTACAGACTGGGTGAAGAATGGATTGAGAGCAGCACTGCAGAGAAGGACTTGGGGATAGTGGTGGATGAAAAACTGGATGTGAGCCAGCAACGTACACTTGCAGCCCAGAAAGGCAATTATCCAGAGCTGCATCAAAAGAAGCGTGGCCAGCAGGTCGAGGGAAGTGACTCTCCCCCTCTGCTCTGCTCTTGTGAGACACCACCTGGAGTACGGCATCCAGCTCTGGGGGTTCCCTGTACAAGAAAGACATGGACCTATTAGAGTGGGTCCAGAGGAGGGCCACAAAAATGATCAGAGAGAGAGGGCTGGAACACCTCTTCTGTGGAGAGAGGCTGAGAGAGTTGGGGTTGTTTGGCCTGGAGAAGAGAAGACTCCGGGGAGATGTTATTGCAGCCTTCCAATACTTAAAAGAAGCCTATAAGAAGGATGGAGAAAAACTTTTTGCCAGGGCCCGTAGTGACAGAACAAGGGGCAATGTTTTTAAACTGAAAGAGGGTAGATTTAGATTGGATATAATGACAAAATTCTTTACTTGGACGGTGGTGTGACCCTGGAACAGGTTGGCCAGAGAAGTTGTGGATGCCCCATCCCTGGAATTGTTCAAGGTCGGGGTGGATGGGGCTTTGAGCTTCATTTCATCTGGTGAAAGATGACCCTGCCTACAGCAGGGGAGTGTGACTAGATGATCTTTAAAGGTCCCTTCGAACCCAAACCATTCGGTGATTCTGTGCTCTAAAGTGTGCAGACAGAGGAGCATTATCAGTGAGGTCACCTGTTTAGCCAGTAGAGCATGTTTTCAAATGAAAACTTCATCTGTGCCTGGTTCTGCTCCAGACATACCCTCAATCCTAGCTATTAGCACTTTGGGAGAAGACCTGCCATAAGTGTTTGCAGATTTTATTGACCTCTGTTAGTGCCGAGACATCGTCTATCAGCATTTTTGCCCAGTAAGCCACTAAATTTTTTAGGAATAGTCTTATTAAAGGGTTTTTCAGGAAAAAAAAATGAGGAATTGCAGAACAGAGTCAGTCATCCTTTCAGTATTTGGTAAGTAAGTACAATTTTGATAGAATTCCTGATAATTGAAATTCAGTTTATTCTTTGGACAAAGTCACTGCCCATGACTACAAAAGATCTTCTTTCACACAGTTTCTGAACAGAGTTAGATGGAACACCTCTCATGAGAGGTTGCTGAACAGAAATAATTTCCCCTTTAGGGGATTACAGAAGAAGTACCTAGCAAAGCGTGATAAAATACTGCCTGATCTGATAGAATTTTCTGCTTTTCGTTGGGTTTACTGGCTCAGTAAAGTGCGCAAAATTCAGCATCCAGATCTGGCTTCACTTTATCTTATTGGATGTGTTCCTGAAGCTACAGAAAATAGTTCTAAGTCTATTAATCTTAGAAGTAACTTTTATCTTCTAGGAAAGAATAAACTGAAATGTTTCATTTTATATTGGAAAGATTCACAAAATTAATAGATCCAATATTATTTTCGAACTGCACAGGTGCTTGTTACAGACGTGTTTTTGTCTCTTGGAGATTGTCCCACTTACTAACTGTACTGGCTGGGTCAGACTGTTACCCGCTATGTGGACATCTACCCCAGCACTTTGTTCTCAGCTGTGACCAACAGCAAGTACTTGAGGAGAAGGTTTAAGTATGACGCATTTATAAAATTAATTCCTGATATATTTCCCCACCTTCCAGTAACCTCAATTTAGGAATTTTGGCTTCAAGCCTGCATCCAGATCAGTGTGTGAAAGCTACAATGACACTATGATACCATGAGTAGGTATCAATGGCACTATCTTCTGTAAGTTTGTCTAGCCCCTTCTGAATATATTATACTATCAGTTGCTGAGCAATTTTCAGGCCTGGCTTTTCCTCACAGAATTCACCTGTATCTTTCCTACAGTTTCATATGAAATGCTTTTTGCTTAGTACACATAGTAAATTATCTTAATGAAATAAGCAATGTTTGCCTCCAAAATATACCCCAAAGCATGCCATGGCCCATGGGAAACATCTTTCTGTATTTTGGAATTTATCAAAGTAGCTGCAATGGCATCTGGCTTCATAACTTCAAAATAATAATACTGATTTTGAAATGCAAAAGCACTTTGTATGCACAGGGCGAGGTCCAGGTACTGCAGGAATTGCAGTGAGCAAGTGATAAAGTGGATTTTTTAATTTTTTTTTTTTTTAAGCTAACACTGAACTATTACTGAACTGTCCCCGAGGCACACAAATGGTGGCAGGTTCTTTATGAACTCCAGTCCTTAAAAAATCCCATGGAGTTGTGCAAAGCAGGTGAGACCCTACTTGACTACAGTCACTATGAAAGACATACGAGGCTTGATGACTGATAGAGGCTGATAGGTTAAATTATCAACATTCTAATAATATTAAAAAGAAACCAAATACTCTCTTTATTTAAAACTATACATGAAACTGTTGTGCTGTGTTAAGTGGTTGCCAGCCTTTACCCTACAAGCACAAAGGTTGAAGTGTTTGCGTGTGCTGTCAGATTCTGCGGGTCCTCTGGAATGGAATGTGCTACAGAGTACTAGTAGCATCAGGTGTTTGTCTTACTATCAGACTACACTGAAATCATCATAGAAGGAAATTCTGCGTTGAAGACAGTTATGCCTTTGTCCAGGGACTGTGTCTTTGCTTTCTTTCAGCTTTTGAAATCAGGAGCCCTTCCCAGTACTAGGAAAACTGTCAAGAAGCAAAAGAAAATGAAGTATCATTAGAGATACTTTTACTTACAGATTAACATTGTTAAGTACTTGTGCTCAGTACATTTGAAGCTTTGCTCAGTGCTTTATTTGGCTACTGTCACGATTGGTTCTACAGTTTGCTTAAAGACTTACCTGCAGTAATACGCAGCCCGAGAGTTGACCTCATTATTGCTGATGGCCATTCCGTTTAGAGTGGCAATGTGAGAAACATCGTTGCTTGGACAGTCAATCCTAAGACTTGGAGCCTTTCCTCACTGGAGGAGCCAAAGAGAATTGAAACGGAAAAGGAAAAATATATGGTCAAATTGGAAGTAGAATAGGTGGTCTTCATGTTCTAAGATGCTATAGACAAGGATTCTTAGGTTTTTCAGCGGTAGATGTTTTGTTTCCATTAGACTTCAGTCTCTATGTTTAATATATGCCTTTTAAAGTGAATATTAAACAAACCAACTGCTTTTAGGGGAAAAAAGTCCTTTTACTCACTGGAATGGGAATCTCAGTGCCTTGCTAACAGCAGGAAAATCAAATTCCTTAGATAGAGTTTTTGAGAAGTATATTCCTCCTCATGAAGTCAGAGCCTGCCTTGCCTCTCAGCTGCCTGGCTTGGGCATTTCAAAGGGTAATGATGGACAAGGTAATGCATGAAAAATTCAGTGTGCTGTGTCCTGTGTCCACAGAAACAATTTTCATCTGGACAAGGATGCCTAAAAAACTTGTGAGCCCTTGCATGAGCAAATAATATTAATGTAAAAATATTTTAAAACTGCTGGCAGAGTAGTACTTATTTTCATATAGCTGGTCAGTCCAGCTGATAAGCTTTGCACGTCTGAACAGCATAGTAAAAATCTGTGAAGAAATGTAGTTGGTTGACTTTAGTTCATGCAAAAGACCGAGCCTGGGCATCTATTTCAGATTTTAAATCAGCCTGTTCATTTAAACCTTGCCAGCACATACTCTTGGCATTTGAAAACTTCCTGCATCATATCACCCAGTGTGCCATTTGTGCGTATTTTCAGTTTTTGGTTCATGTTTTCAGTACTAATTTATGGGACACAATTTGCAGCTGAAACTTCAGAGTTAAGGACATTTTACTGGAACGTGAAAAATGAAGATTAAATTCAATTCCTGATACAGTACGCGAGTTCATTTACCATGCAGGACCTAAGTATCTTCAGAACTAGGATGGGGTGAAATGGCTTACTTTTTACATCTACCAACCCTTAAGCTTTGGTGTTATTAATCATATTCAATTCCTAGAAGTGATTTACGTCTGTTTTCATTATCTTTGATAGTAGATATTGTACATATCAATCTCTTTTTTCAGCCTTAAAGCACAGCCTTCAGGAGCGTCCTTGAACCAGCTTTCTGACACTTTATCAGTTATTTGAAATAGTCATTATGTTGCTCTTTGACTTCGGTGCTTTAGGAATGACATTGAGCGAATTTTCATTTACGGAATTTTTATTGCTCTGTTTCAGATTTTGCAAGAACGAGGTTCCAGGATGTGAAGACAGTATTGAACGGTGACAATTTTTTCTCTTTTATTCCAAGACGCAGTGAATTGTCATACTGAAGAGGCTCGGCTGCAAAAGAAAAAATCTGATTTAGACAATTTTCTGTTGATCTGGGTTCAACCATTTTTGCCTATGAGCTGGTGTCAACTGGCTGAAAGCATTGCAAGATTACATAATGGGAATAGGTGGTGTGGGAGTGTGTGTTAAGTTTTGGTTGTAGTGCATGGTTGTACTTTCTTGTGGGCTGACTGACACTGGTCATTTGAAAAGAAATGACCATGCACTCATATTTTCCTCTGAGACATGTAGCACTTAATGTCTGGTGCTGGATAACCCAGTGTTGATCAGTTCGGAGACATTTTCCTACTAATCATTGTAAACATTTAAAGGACAATGTAATTGGTGCTACACACACACACACACACACACACACACACACACACACACACACACACACACACACACACATTACAGCCCACAAATGCAAATATTTGGGCCTACATTGTTTCCGAATCAGCGGCAGCCCCAGTTGACTGTGTTATACTGCACATTCCTTATGGCTCTGTGACATACTCTATTGTGTAATAACAGCCTAGGAGATCAACTGAAACTAGCACGTAAAAAAATTACACAACAGACAAAGGGTTTCTCTAAAGGAAGGGTGTATATATTGACTGGATTTATAGCATATTTTAATACCCAAAGGGAAGACTAAACTCAGAGAAAATGGCCTTCATCTGAGTTATTCTTGATGTTCCTTCTGTTAAAACAGTCTCCTCCTGCAAAAGTTATGCTCCGGTCTTAGCTAGATGTTTGGAAGGGGAATCAAAATCTACTTAAAATGAACAACTGAACGTTCTGTTTCTTTTGAGATATTTGTACTCCTTTGTGTGTTTGTGCTTTTATAAAATGCCTATAAGTGTTGAACTCTGTGGATTACGGGAGAGATTTTTCAAGAGCTGGAGGTTGTACAGAAATATGGCTGGCTAGTCCTCGATCCCTATCTCTATGACTGGGATTAAAATCAACCTTGAGTGTGAACATGAGCTCATCCAATTGAAAAACTTAATTACTTCAGACATTCAGGATACCTGTAATCAATCTTTCTCTTTCTATACTGTTTCAACTATGCAGTTAAAGAACACAGTTTGAAAACATCTGGCGCGGCTTTATTAGTTTGTCCTTGATGAAGGCTAATACACAAGACTGGAGCTTTTTAATACACTATGTTTTGAGCAAAATCTTTAGCACATCTTTAAAACACTTAATGCAATTGATGGTATAAAACTCAGCTTCGTTGGCTTATGAAAGCAATGGAAGGGAGTTTCAAAAAGCTACAAAGATTGTTTTGAATTCTAAAGACATTACAGTTTTCATTCTCAGTAACTTCAGAATTTATGCATATACTCTAGGTAATCCTTTACACAAAAGCCTGATTTTCAAACACCCAGGGTCTACTCTTTTTTCTTCTTTTTTTTTTTTTTTTTTTTAAAGAACTTACTATACATTGATAAAAGTTTGGCAGAGACAATTTGTAAAACTCGTTTCTACTAAGCAGGTTAAGCAATGGGCTAGATGTTTTGTCCATGCGTCTAATGCTTGAAAGGGTTTGTAATGCATTTTGCGACTTGGATGTGGTCTGCACAGGAAGCTGCTGGCCCCTCCACAACAACACACAAAATGTTTGTCTTTTTTTAAGATGTTAAAACTTAATTGAATTTACTAAAAATGTAATTGTGTAGGGGGAAATGTTTATACTTTTATACTTTTTTAGGCACCCATATTTTATCAGCTTAAATTTAGCACCCAAATTTCCCCTAAATAGTAACAGATTATCTTGTGTATCTGAAAATAAGCATAACAGTTGTCTGTGTTAACTGCATATTAAAACATTTCCTCTGCTGCAGTAGTCACTGTGTTTCTAAACAGTATGACTCCACAAAATTCTCTGAGCTCCCTAGCTCATGGAATTGCAGACAACCATGTTTCTTGTTGTTTTCTTGATGTGCTCTATGGAGTAATTTGGCATTGGCCTAAGTGGATTTTAATGCCTAAAATACCTATTTTACAATGATCCTTCTGAAATGGCATTTCTGTTGTCTCTCTTATTTAACCCAAAAAAGACAGAATATTTTATTTCATAAAATGAAATTTTCAAGAACGACAGCAGCAAAGTATGAATAACAAACCGAGCAAACTGAACAAATTTAGAATATGTAAAAAGAGTGGGATTTTCTAAGTATGTTTTTTCACTGGAGTATTTTCAGTTTGAAAACATGCTTTTATGGTGAGGTTACCTGCAATCTAGTTTACATTGTATCCCTGTTGTAGCAAATTTTGGGGAAATGAGTGGTTAATCATTTTGCACTTTGTTTCCAATACCTCACAAAGATTTTAAGAAAGGAAAGAAAAAAAGAGAGAACTTTAATAGGCAGGTACCTTGTAAATTATTTTAAATGTGCTGTTGTTTGAGACCACCTAAACTAACTACTTTCCTGTTCTTGCTAATGTCATTATTGCTTTAATTTTTGTGAATATGCGAGGCTTTCAGATAGATGGAAGTGCTACCATATGCCTTTTTCGAGGCATTAAGACTTGATCCCTAAATAACTTTGGTTTCTTTCTAGTTGACTCTTGTAATTTCAAATAAAGTTAGCTACAGTAACAAGGTAATTGGATTAGCGTCCAATCTACATCACCAGGTTTTGCAAGCATTGTTTCATCTGTTAAGATCTTGCAGGATGAGGTAATGTACCAATATAGTTTAAACTGGAGTCTGTTGCCTGTTTCTTTTCTCTCGTTTGGAGAGTATTTACCTCAAGAGTACTGCCTGTGACTACATAAAGCTGATGGGTTCACTCGAGGGCTGTAGTTGAAAAGCTATACTGCAAAAGCCTTTGACATGAACTCTGGATTTACACAGCTTCTCTGTTCTTAAATCAAAACAGTATTCCAGGTAGGAATTTAAGATCTTGAGCATAAAGAGACTGTAGCAGAAGACAATAAAGCAGGAAGAGAGAGATACCAAAACATAACAGTTAATCAAGGTGACCTCTCATGAAGATGTAAATTCTGTGAAAGATTTCACTTCCTACCCTTTTGCTATGCGAATATTCAGTGAAGTTGTTTTGTCTGTTGTCCATGGAACAGGAGGTTACTTCAGCAGATGATTAGTGAATTTTCAGTGAAATTCTTTAAAGGCTTTTACATGACAAACTTCTTGCAGAACTTGTTTAAAAATTGAGACGTTCAAATTTACCATAGCAATTTCTTGCTTGGAGTTAGGAAACGTAGCATACTGTTGGCCTTAAGTTTCATCAGAGGCTAATTTTCTGTATTGGAGATGACATTTTTATATTAAAAGATTTTGACTTCTTCAAGCAGCAATTAAATCAGCGTTTATCTGCAATGAACAAGTCATTCTGAGGCCTCTAAGATGTGAATGTCACCTGGTCCATAGTCATTGGCCAAAAGTATAGTCTGACTCAGCAGGTCCCACAGTAAGTGTGAAATAGATGTGGGGTTTTGATTGGGTTTGTTTTGTTGTTTTTTTTTTTTAAAAAAAGACAGAAGGTTACCTGGAATTTTCTCCACTTACTGTGGAGTTTCCATGCATTACGGCTAATTGCAGTTTGTTATCCCACAGTAATTTAATTGTTTGTCAAGGGCCTGATTGTATTTAGAAGCTTATATTGATTCACTACTAAACTTTCAGTCTTCAGAATCATAAACTCATAAAATTTGGAAAATGCACTGTTTTTTTCAAACTCAGCTAGTTTCTTGTAACGATAAAAGCTCCTTTTATCTTTCATTGTAGCATTAGTAAAAGATATTTAAGAAATTGAGTTCGAGGTATCCATCCAACTTTTTTGTCTTCAGATTTTCTTTAGCTGTGTAGCTCCATTTCTAGCAATGTGAATGCACAGTTGTGATTGATTAGAAACAGGATCGTTTCCTGAAGATACCAAAATTGAATCAATCTCCTCTTTCTCTGAGAGAGTTGGGGTTTTTTTCAGGAGAAAAATTAAAACTTCTAGCAGATTAAACAAAAGAAAACTTGATTGCAGGCATGCTTAGGGAACAGGTCTGTTGAGTAGGATGATGGCATTTTCAGAAAACTGCTTCTCAGAACAGAACACTGTATTCTGTGAATGTCTGTTGAGGTTATTGAGAGGTGTCAGTCTCTTTTTGAGCAGTAGAGAGCTACCACCAGCAAATTAACACACATTCATTACAAATTACTATTTTTGTGAGTATTACAAAAATGAACTTGGAATGCAAAAATGCAATAGTATCTGATTGAATGAAATTACCTAGAAACTGGATTATAATGTGTGTTGTCCAATCATTCAAGTATACTGGAATGCATTCCTTGAGAAGTACTGAGGGAAAAGTGAAGTACTGGGATTTTCATGGAGATCAAAGTCAAGTGAAGGAGAGTCTGGAGGTGAAGCCTAGGATTTTTTCACTTGAGATGTGAGAAAATCAGGAAGCGTCATTCTCCTATTTTAGTCTCTCTCTCACAACATCAAAAGCATCTTTCAAGTTTTCCAAATTAACTTCTTCAATCAGCCCTGAAAGGTGGGGCCCTTGAAAAGAGATGAGATTTTGTTATGCCTTTAACAGTACCTGTTGGCTCAGGACAGTAGGATTAAAAGTTCCAGTGGTCATCGGACAAGTGTCTTTTCTGACAGAACAATTTTGAAATACATACAGCCTGAGGATGCTGCCTGTTACTTCATTACAGTTTAGACTGCAGTTATCTCCAGCTTTAAGGACAATCTCAGGATCTTACCTGGGTTTGTGTGTAGAATTACTGATTCCTAAAATAGAATAAATATTCAGTTTGAAAAAAAAAAAATGTGGAAGGCTCTCTGAACTCAGTGTCGTATAACTTTTCTTTCTTTTGGCTCATAACAATCAGGAACTGTCTTTAAAGGCTTCTTACTGAACTCTGAGGCTTTAAAGGGCTAAATAGATCTTATTGTTCAGTTTGCCTAAATGAGTGTTAGACAGAAGGAACTCTTTCCATTTTCAGTGCAGAAATGCTAAGGGCTAAAATCCTTTCCAGGGCTAATTTGAAGTTCTGGAGACATATAACATTTAAAAAGCAGCTAGTCTGTTTTTCTTTCAACTCCAGACTCTAAAATAATTTTTACAAATGGCTAAACCAATTGCAGATATAAGTGTGTTCATATATGACTTGCAATTTCCGTATCCGGCTTGGTGAGGAAGACACCAGAGAAGACAGTACGCTTGCCCACCACTTTCCTATTGCCTGTGCTGAAATCTAACAACTTTTATGAACAGCACTGACAATAGAGACTTTGAGGAAGGTTCTGCCCCAGGAAATTGTCGTGAATATTTCATTGCAACTTAGCTGTCCTTTACTTTAGCAAGCTCTACCAAGGCATAAACTTCTCAAAAGTTCAATGAACAGATAGTGCTGCAAACATAGCTTTCTGGGCCCATCAAAGGGTTCTTTTTAGGATGTTGTGTGTTAATAGCTACTATAATGAAAGAAACTTTTTAGAAAGTTATTTTGCTACTTTGGGGGTGGGTGGAAGGGGAGGAGGTTCTGTGACAGTGCTGTCCTTGCCTTAGAAAGCTGAGCCTAAATTTTGACCTGACATAAAACCTGTTGAGATTTCCAGGCTTGGTCATCTGAAATGTAAGAGTTAATGTATTTATGTACATGATTCTTGCTCCTTTTCAAGATTTTCTCAAAGCTTATGCACAACTTGACTCACATGTCACTTGGCTCATGTGTACTTGCTAGGATGAAGCAAGTGCCAAGGCATTGTAAGAGGAATGTTGCCGACCTGTCTACCTGGACCTGAAACAAGATCGCCAAACTGAAGGAGGATCATATGGCAACTATTTCCACCTGCTTGTGTCCTGAGCCTCATCTGAGCCTAGCTATGAAAAAATCTATTTCCTATGGACTTTCTAGGCCCACCTACCCAATTCAACACATTGGGTTTTTTTCTTTTTTCTCCAAATCACTGGTCTCAAAATTAGTTGTGCATCAGCTGTTTGTGTTAATATTCAAGTGGCCATACTTGCAACATGTTATTTCCTGGATAGTGGATTAGCAATAACACTTTATTTTGTGCCAATTCATTATCTCTGAAGTGTTCTTACTGCAGCAAAGTTTGAGTTTTGATCTGGTTTTAATGCTTTTGCATTAGCCAAAACTCTTAGCACAGACATAGACAAGAAACTGAATCCATGGAATTTCCCTGGATAAAAATCTGCTAGGGCTTCCCAAATCATTTGAAGATGGTTACAGTTAACCATCATTTTTAAAACAAACATACAATTAAAATGTGTGTGGGTATTTTTTTAACCTCCTTTTCATAACACTAGCGTATTGTAAACTGCATGAAATAAACCTGTTTTTTCCCTTTTGAAGTCTGATGTCTTAAATCTTTCCTTTCTAAATCCGTTAATGTTGACATTAACAGTGTAATACTACTGATATTCCTAGTTTAGCACTTCAGATATAAAATGTAGCTGCATTTTTGTGCAGTGATTCAAAGCAGTAATACTTTTTCCTTTGTAAAGGAGACGTGTCCTTTTCTGCTGCCCCAAAGACTTTGTCATAAAAAAGTCATGTTTATTCAGACATGTATGCACTGGGAAATTAAGGTATTTTCCTTTGCATTTACTATGACTTGCTGCTCATCATAGTAGGAAATAGTCCCTCTGGTATGGATACATAATCACACAAAAAACCATGTACCAAGTTTAAACTAATCACTTTGCATACATTTTCTTTCACACAACTCACAAATCACCCTGCCTAACATCACAGACTTACTTTAGAAACCAGTACTTTGCTTTTTAATATAAGAGCTTCTTTTATCTGAAAAATTAAGCTAACTGAAATTGGCACTTTGTCATAAGTCCAGCATATAGTATAAGAAATGTAAATAAGAAGCCACACAGTATGTTTGCTGCAAAAGTTTTAAAGATAAAAATGGCTGAAGGAAGTAAATGATTAATTACCAAGTACAGGTTGCTGAAATTATTCAGGCAGTTTGACAGCTATGCCCTCTACAAGTATAGAAAAGTTCATCATTCAGGACTAGTATGGAGAAGACCACTGGACTGCTCTGATTTTCCAAACTGCTAGTAAAAATTAAATATGAGAGGCTGTACAGTTACATACGAAGTAAATTTCATCTTAGCAGTTTAATCAGTTTTAAATGCAAAGCATATTCTAAATCTTTCCTTATATATCCAGCAACTTCAGTAAAATGGTGTCATTTTACTAAACTGATTTCCTGCATTTTAATTGTGTTTGAATTTTACTAAAGTAAGTCCTAAGTACAAGCATTGCTCAAGTAGAAATTCTCTCATCAACGTGTGCATCTATATTTTTCATCAGACTGTCTTACTAAAAGTATTTACACTTCACAGTCAACCAGCATTACTTTCAATCGAAATTCGTATTATACATATCTGTAGCTTCAAGTGTCTTCACCAGTTAGCAAAAGTGAGAGCATAAAATGAACAACTGTGTACCCTGAAGCAGAAACCACTTAATAAAGGGGACATGAACGAGTAAGTCATTAACATCTTGTTTGGATCTTTAATAACATTTAGAGTTTATTTGGAGTCAACTTTCCTGTCAGTGCAAAGTTCCGCTTCAGAAAGATGAAAATGACCCTACAAATTCATCTTTCAGTGTGCTGAAATCTTGCCTGGCAGTCATAAACACATAGTCCGTATTTATGTGACGTTCTCTGAGATGCAATCTGCAGAATTTCATGAGATAAATGCTGTGGGTGGTGTGTTAACAGTGTCCCCTAAAACCCACTGCTTTTGGTAATGTCACTGGAATCACTGGGAAAAGCATACAGGGGAGTGTATGTTTGTCCTGGTTCTACTGCGGGCATTTGCTACTGGTGAAAGATTTCTTAGCTAGAGTCATCTTTAGTCTGATTTGGCATAGCCACTATGGCATTTCAGCAGCCCCGCGGAGAGTCTCTATTCCAAATTAGTGCAAAGACGCCACCAGGCATTCCAAATATATTTTCACTAGGTAACATGCTACTGAGATGGCATCCAGTAACTGCTTAGTGAATCCGCCTGCAACTGGTGTTTTTATTAAGATCTTTGAAAACTCCCCTCTTTCCCCAAGGCATTTGTGACTGTCAGGATGTTTTCTGGATGCACAAGCTGCTAACTGCCCTCCATCTCTTCTCCACCACTTCCTAGTTAAAAGGAATAAAGAAATTAAGGCAGATGCTGCCATAGATATCCATGCATTAGGAAAAGAGAAACCTGGGCAGGAGCAAGGGCCCACAGGAGGGCAGATATCCTATTTTACATCCTTGTGATGTGTAATTGGCTAAAAGCACAAACGTGAACAGGAACGATTCATTCCAGGAGAACATACTTACTCTTAAATAACCCGTTTATGGAGAGAAGCTAAATGAGGCCTTGATGAGAATAGGGCAAGTGTTCCAAGGATTTCCTTTGTTTATATGAAGGTGCAATCATTACTTTGCATTCTTAAACATTTCTGTGATATGTCACTTTTAGTATTTCTCACTATAATAGGAAGATGTTGAAACTGCCCAACTGCATGGGCAGAATTCAAGCCTAAGGCCAGCCTTCACCAGGGGAGGTGAATCCAAAGACTGAAAGGTCAGTTTCAAGCCTTTCTCTACACCTGGCAGATGTGCGATTCCAAGCAGAAACTCAGACCCATCCTGGAATGAGATGTTTCTTTGATGATGTATAGCTGTTGCAAATATGTCTGTGGAAGCTCTGGAAGCACGTTTCTCCTTTTCCGTCTCTGCTGGCAATGAGGTCTCTCAAAAACATTAGCTGGTTTTGAGATTTAAAACAAAGATTTTGCTATGTCAGGCAATATCCATTGCTTTCACAGCTCAGTGGTTTTCTTGAGACCAGCTTAGAGACATAAAAACCAGAAAGAATGCTCACCTTCTCCATCTTTTCTGTAGGAGTCAAAACCAAAATAAATTTAAATGAGAATATGAATTGTTCAGGGGAAAAAAAGCCTAAAAAGAGCTATAACACATCACCCAGCTCATCCCCTTGGCTAAAAGCAGGAGCAGCTACAATTAAAACACGTTGTCTAACTTGCCTGTAAAGCCCGGAGTGACTCCATACCTACGCTCTCCCCATTGGGCAGCCTAGTGTTGTAGTATCTTTGCCAGTAGAAGGACTTTTTTAATACCTCACCTCCATTTTTCTTACTGCAGTTTAAACTGATGACATCTTGCCCCCTCCATTATGGACATGAACTGTAGATTATTGCCTTACCCTGTGCAACAGCCTTTCATTTTCTCAAAGACGGTTTAAAGCTCCATATTTTGTACATCATGTTTGAAGTGATACAAAAAGCAAAAAAAAAAAAACAACCAAATTTTCAGTGGGAATTTTAAAAGCCACATAGAACAAAGTATAAACTTGGGGGTGTTGGTTGATGAGAAGCTCAACATGAGCTGGTGACATGCACTCACAGCCCAGAAAGCCAACCCCATCCTGGTCTGCATCAAAATCAGCATGGCCAGCAGGTCAAGGGAGGTGATTCTGCCCCTCTACTCCACTGTTGTGAGATCCCACCTGGACTACTGCATCCAGCTCTGGGGTCCCCAGCATCAGAAGGACATGGACCTGTTGGAGCGGGTCCAGAGGAGGCCGCAAAGATGATCAGAGGGCTGGAGCACCTCTGCTGTGAGGACAGGCTGAGACGGTTGGGGTTGCTCAGCCTGGAGAATAGAAGGCTCTGGGGAGAACTTAGAGCCCCTTCCAGTACCTAAAGGGGCTACAGGAAAGATGGGGAGGGACTCTTGATTGGGGAGTGTAGCAATAGGATATGGGGTAACGGTTTTAAAATGAAAGAAGGTAGATTTAGATTAGATATTAGGAAGAAATTCTTCACTCTGAGGGTGGTGAGACCCTGGCCCATGTTGCTCAGAGAAGCTGTGGAGGCCCCATCCCTGGAGGTGTTCAAGGCCAGGTTGGATGGAGCTTTGAGCAACCTGGTCTAGTGGTAGGTGTCCCTGCCCATGGCAGGGGGTTGGGACTAGGTGATCTTTAAGGTCCCTTCCAACCCAAACCATTCTGTGATTCTATGATAAACAAAAAGGTCCAGCAATGCCTGGATTCATTCTGGCAGCTTTAGGTGCCGATTGTAACTGAATCGCAGTTGCCTGGGCTTGTGAAGAAACAGAATTCTTCCAGCAGGTGTTTTAGTGTGCCGAAGATGAATCGCTTTTGCAGGTGCCTGCTCACTAGGTGGGATGTTGGGCAACAAGGTTCCTAACTTCAGCACGTATTCTGATTAGGGCCATTTCAAATCTGAGTGACTGTTTGTTGAAATAGTTACTTCTAGAGTTCCCAAGAAGAGAAACCATTTTGAACTTTAATACTACATAGAATACAGCTCAAGAAACATTATAAACACAGACCAGTGCAAGGCATGGCTAAGCGGAGGTTTCAGGACTGAATTTTCTTCTGTTTCATTAAAATGAGAAAAATAAGTCAAAGATGAGAACAGACTGTGATTCATACCCTATATGCCACTAAAAATGCATTCTTAGAAACCAAAACGAAACACCCACCACCACCCCCCCAAAAAAAAACAAACCAAAACCCAATGGGGAATCAAAAANGGGCGGGTAGCTGCGGGGGGCGCGGGCCTGGCGGCTCCTGCCGCGCCGTTGGGCCCGTTAGCGCATCGTTGGCCGCCTGAGGCGGGCTCCGCGTCTCCCGTGGCCCGCCCCCGGAGGTCTCGGTCGCCGCGGGCCGAGTTCGCCCAGGAGGTCTGTGTACCAGCGGTCCTGCGCGAAGACGTCCCCGCCCCGACGAGTACTTGCCGCGGANGGGGAATCAAAAACCACAGAGCATAAAGCGTGCTGCCTCTTAAAATTAGGTAAAACAAAAGCAGATTTGGGCAAAACACAAGACTCCACCAGAGGAAGCGACAGTCACGGACCCGGGCACAGCCCCAGACCGACGGTAAGAGGCCCGGCCGGCAGCAGCAGTCCTCCGCTGCGGCTCCTCCACCAGCCCCGAGCTTCCCGCCGCCACGGAGCGGTGGGGAACCAAGCCGGGCGGGACGGCGGGACGACCGACCGACAGACAGACCGACCGACTGACTTGCTGGCTGGCCGGCTGACAGACCCGCTGCCCGCAGCCGCCCCTCGCTCCCGGCCCCGCCCCCCGCTCCCTCTGACAGGCTCTCCCGCCTGCCCATCACCTCGCGAAAGCCCCGCCAGGGGCCGAGACCCCATCCTCCAATGAGAGGCCCGGCTGGGCACAGTGGGCGGGGTTCGGCCAGGCTCGAGCGCGTCCCGGGGCAGGCGCGGCCTGCCAGACCCGCGCTAGCGCCCTTCGAGGGAGTCGGCCTTTCCGGGGCGCGGGTGGCTCTCGGCGCCCGAGGTAAAGATTCACTCAGCTTCTCGCCGGGGGCTTGTGGGAGCCGAGGGGCGCGAGGAAGCGACTGGGCTTGGGAGAGCCCGGCTGGGATGCCTTCCTGCGCCCCGTGCCTCAGGCATTGTTCTGGTCACCTCTGGGTCCTGTGTAGCGAGGACGCGTAAAGCGTGGCGGACGGATCGCGCGCAGGGTCAGACAGCGCCGGCGCAGCGGCACGGACGGGTCGGGCCGAGGGACACACGGCAGTGCCGCGCTCCGCGCCCAGGCGAGAGAGCGAGCGAGAGAGGGAGGGAGGGAGGGAAACTCCGGGCCGGAGACAGAGGGGGGGGGCCGAGCCGGGAACATCCGGGTCATTCGCTGCCGCTTCAATCCGGGACACGCGCGGTGCTGCGGACGATCACGGTGAGGCCTGGCCGGGCGAGGGGCCTGGAGCGGCGGGGCCTGGCGCGGCGCGCAGGCGGCCCCGG
>VYXH01003090.1:505434-537469 GCA_013397275.1 Burhinus bistriatus
CGGACGTTGGCCCCGGCCCCGTCGCACAGCCCGCGAGGCCGGCGGCCTTCGGTGGAGGCAGGCGGTGCTCGGCCCTGCCGCAGCTGCCCCGGGCCGGGTTCCTCGACCGGTCGGGCACCGAGACCTACTGCCGCGCGGCTCCTTTTGTTGTTCTCCTTGCCACTCTGGTAGCCGTTCGGCTGGTACCGCCTCTTCTACCTTTTTCAGGCCGCAGGCAGGAGGAGACTTTCTGTTCCAGTCCCGAGTTAGCGTGCTTTGATTAAACCTCAGCCCTTTTTGGCTTTCTCCACCCTCTGAACAAAAGTTTGTGTAGTTCTGGGGCAAACTACTCCAACTGATAATTTCTTCCTGTGTCAGTATTTAACCCGCAAAGTAAAAATGTGAGGCTAGCAATCTTAGCAATTTCTTTTTTTCATGCTGTTTGGAATTAATAAGAGCTATTGAAAGTTCTTGAGACTTCAAGAGCATGTTGTTGATGTATTTAGAGACTTGTCATGGGTCAGAATTGTGGATGTGATTGCTGTTCCTGTGGCACGGGAACGCTTCTTTGTAAGACTTGGTTGTTGTGTTTGGAAGTAGGTTCCCTCCTCCCACCGTTCCCCCCACCCCACCCCATCAGAGGGTGTAGATGGGTAAGATGATCTATAATGGAACACAAAGTTTACACCTATGATGAGTAGGTTGGTTTTGTTTTGTGCTTTTTCCCAAAATAGGTAGTAGTAACAGCAGTAGAGGCAGGTCAAGTTTCTGTTAATTTTCTAATTAATTGATAGCAGTAAAAGGGACATTGCTACCTCTTAATGCTGGGGTGTGTTTGAGGGGGTTAAAAAAAGTCTCCATTTGTGTGGCCCCTGCAAGGTAGGGTTGATAAACTTTTGCACCTGAGGTAGTGTGTGTTCTTTCCAGTGATGTAGCACATATATATGTTGGGACTTTGTTTCTGTTCATTAGCAGTAAATTTCTTAGGTGAATAAAACAAGTTAGATGTGATATTAAAAGAAAAAAATATCAAAACCCTAAGAACTGGAGTGTTTGGGGTTTGTTTATTTGTGTGGATTTGGTGGTGTCTGGTGTTTGTGGTTTTTTGCTTTGTTTTAATTTTGACTACATCAGGTTAATAGACATGTCTTGCATTTGCAAGGTATTTCAGAAGCTTACAAGAGCTAAGCTTTCACATACAGATATTTGAGCAAACTACTATTCCAAAGGAGAAAGAGGAGAAAAACCTAAACAAACCGTGCATGTAAGTTACTGAAGAAGATAAAATTAGCAGTGAGAATATCGTATCTTCAGGTTTAATACCCACTTAGTATCTCGCTTCTTCCTGCTACTCCATAGTTTTTGAGACCAAAATGTGCGTAGAGATGATCAATCTCTGTTTGCGCTATCTTAAGCTCCAGCAGAACTAAAGTCAAAATCTCTTACCGAATAGCTGCTAGGGAGTGTATATATTGGCAATTTGTTAATATGTTGACTTACTTTTGAGGGGGTGCTTACCTAAGGGGATCTTAATTTTTGAAGTGGGCTTTCAATTTTCTTTGTCTCTAATCTTTACTTCGTAGCAGGTTTTAGATGCTTGTTTGCCCTTGTCAGGGTAACTGAAACCTGTGGAGACCATTTGCATGAAGCCCATGGTCTCTTATACACACTGAAATGTTGGATGTAGTCTATCAGTGCTTAACTAAGTTGGATGCCTCAAGATTTGAAAAGGTATTTGTAGAACATAAGAAAATATTTCATTTACTAGGGCACAGTATAGTGTATAACCAGTTGCAAAAGCAAGTAGGATACAGAGCCTGAAAACTTGGGGTTTTTTTTCAACTTTTCCATTGAAAAGTTACTTGATTGGCAATGTTCTGTAGGACATGTTGTTTATATGCCCTCTGAGAAGCTGACATTTCCCTTGAGGTGCATGTAATTAATTGGCTGTTAGCCACAGGAAATGTAATTCAGGTATTTGAAAGCAGCCTGTAATACGTTTCTTGGCAGAAAAGTTAGCTGAGTTACTAAACTATCTAAGAATATTTGAATGGTTTATAAGCACAGATAATTTTCTCAAATTATTATGGGAAGGTTAGTATTATTACAGTGGACCACCAGGTACTAACAGCACAACTGACATTCTGTCATATATTCAATAGTTCATTTACATCTGTTGCCAGCGCATGGACTCACAAAGCATTTAAAATGACTCCCTGTATAATTTGGTTAAGTGGGAGGGTTTTTTTGTTCTGACAGTACCTTTTCAGTGGCTCCACATCTCCTGCATGTGAACAGACTAAAATCTGAAGTAGTGTGTACAGTTTGTGTTGACTAAGTCCTGCAGATCTTCTGACATAACCGAGATACAGATGCATGTGTTGGGAATACTAGAGGAATATTGGACTGAATATAGGATTTTGTGTGTGTGTTTACTGAGTGTTAGTGGTCCCTTTTAAAAAGCTTTATCTGACATGAATTTAATTGCTAGTTTGAAGTTGAAATTACGGATTGTGGCTATCCATGCAAAACTGACTTTGAAAAAGGCTAGAAGGAGGGATTTGAAATACCAGCTGTCCTAGGAACTGCCTAAAAATCTTAATCTGGTTCTTTTAAAGACTTGTAGTTAAGATGTCTGCACTGTAAGCCACTTTTGATGATGTGTAAATACTTAAATTGGAAGCATGCTGTCTTCTAATCTTTAAAGGGTATAGCAGATGAACATGAGGTGAACATACCTACATATCTTACATGGAATAGGTCAGTGCCTGGTAAGTCTTTTGAGCATGAACATCATGCTAAAGGACGTAGCAGGAACGTGTGAGATTTTTAAAACGAGGATCTTTGTGAGCTACGGTTCGTATGGCTATAGCTGTATACTCTTACAAGTAATTACATATTAATGGTCGTGAATTTTGCATAATTCTTAACCAGTGCTTAAATGTTTAGTAGAGTGCTAACACGCCTTTCATTAATTCTGTGAGCTTGTTTAGTGGAAGAATTCTACTCTCCTGGCTGTCATGAAGGCTTGTTAGCTATGTGTGGAGTTGAGAAAAAGTTGACCTGACTTCTCCAACTGCCAAGTATGAGCTCTTATTTAAAATGGGTAGAAGTGCAGTGGGGAGGAGGATTAAAACCTTCATTGGAGTTTGTTTTGACCATGTGCCTACGAAACCCTGAGTTTGGATACAGTTTGACAAAGAAAAATGAACTCTTGCTCTCACTACTGTTCTGGGTAAATGGAGAATCCTCTCTTGAATTTAAAAGCGCTGCTCTGTTGCAGCCATTGTGTCTAGAACCATTCTTGCATCATATGCACTAGTGACGTGCTCTACATGTTTCTTCTGCAGTCTCAGTCGCCATGCTTGGCTGTTACTAAGGCAGTGAAGGTGCAGAAAGGTTGTTGGTTTATACTGGAATTGAAAACCTGCCTTGTGGAATGAGTGGGCCACTGGCTCTTCCTTAGCTCCGTTCTGTATTGCTGTCTGTTCCTGCTGCTGTCTAGAAGTTGTATGATGGCATCACTGCAAAACTGAGGTGATGTTGTTAAGTTCTGTGCCCATATTGCTTTTGTGTAGAATACTGGCTTTCAACAGGAATTTACAGTCTAAAAATAACACTTGTTATTTGCCTGTTTGCCAGAAACAGGAGCAGTACTGGTGTTTGCCTACAGAAGAAAGCCATACCTTTTGTGGTGTAGTAAGGAGACAGATTATGTCGCACAAGTAGGAAGTCTGAGCCCTCTTCCCATTACTGATAGTGTTTCTGTTGTCAAGCTACTGTTATAGTTGTCTCTAAGATGTGGTTCAAACATAAAACACAAGGTGGGGATAGTATTTCGTAGGTTAAGTCTGGTAACTAAGAGGTTGTTGACATAGGGAAACGATGTTATTCCTGATGTTAACTTCTGCAGGGTGTGCAAAAATGTGTATCTTGGCTATAGCAGTGAAAATCAGAGGCCAAAATATTTCCTTAGTGAGCAGGGCTTGTAAACAGATAATATAACATGTTGTTTACACTGTAAGTAAAAGTTTATACTAAAAGCAGTTATTCTTGTTTTAGAGGGATTCTGAATATGTCTGGCATAGCTCTTAGCAGACTTGCACAGGAGAGGAAAGCCTGGAGAAAAGACCATCCGTTTGTAAGTATGAGAACTGTCCAATATCTGACTCTGCACTTATTTTGGTGTTCTGATGATGACTTTTTTTTTTCTTTACCCTGATGCGAATTTTTTTATTAAATTAATTTTTCAAATAAAAAAGCTTCTTAAAACTACGTAGTGCAAAAAGAAATAACTCTATGTAAAGATGAAATATGTAATGAAGTATTCTAAGTACACATGAAATCCTCACCCTTTGGCTTTTTGCCTTAATTCAGGGATTTGTAGCAGTACCTACAAAAAATCCAGATGGCACAATGAATCTAATGAACTGGGAATGTGCTATTCCAGGAAAAAAAGGGGTAAGACTTACTGTTGTCCTGACATGTCACTTACGGTGAAAAGTAATATAGGCCTGCTCATGCATTACACTGACAACTGAGAGTATATTTTACATGTAGTTTAATAGAAATGTGTGGATGCTGCTGCTACTTTAGAATCCAGGTGGAATGGGCCAAGAATGATATTGGACAAAATATGCCATGAGCCTGTTCAACTGTTGGCAAGGACCACCTTAAGAATAAGTTTTCAGAGGAGTGTATAAGAATCCTGCATTGAGGAAACTTGAGGTTGTCTTCTGCTTCGTGCCAGGGTGACTTCTGTTCTTACTACACGCTTATTGTGACTTCTGTTCTTACTAAATGCCGGCTTAAGCCCTAAAGCTTGAAAACTAATACTACCAAAATATTGCCTCTGCTGGTTAAGTGCTGGTACCTCTTGTCAAAAAAATAGTGAGACCCTTCAGTCCTAGAGAAGTGCTGTAGCACTGTTTTTAACTTGTTGGATTTCATGGCAAATAATTCTGCATTATCTGTGTGGAATATCATTGCCATCCGTTTTATGGAATTTTCTCTTCTTATACTAGGGAAAGAAGAATAGAACTCTCTAACATTCTTCCTTTTTATCTGCTTTCAGTTGTGCTTCTGTGTCCCTTTTCTTAAAATAACAAGGAAAAGTCTGTAGAGACCAGAATTGTTTATTTTTATCAGCTTGATCTGGTTCTAGGGGATAGGACAAATGCAAACTTTCAAGTGGAAATAATCACTAATGCATGAAACTTCTTTGATTTTGTACACTGCCGTTATAACATCTCATTCTGAGCAGAATTTTGTTTCTATTTTTCAAGATGTTACTTGGCACGTAGAGGTCATTCTTGAATTCATTGAATACCGTTGTTTCTTCTGAGATAATACTATTAATGAATTGGTGGTTTTCATTCTTTTGGGTCTTTAGTGTTTTGCATTGGATGTGGGACTTACTTTGTTGCTTTGCCTGTTTTACTGCCTCTTGCCAACTTGCTTAAGTACCCTTAAGGTCTCATTTCTTAGATTCTGAGAAGACAAAGTGTGTAGGCAAAACCTACAGGTTCTGTACTACTGCCTCAGTTTAA
Source organism: Burhinus bistriatus (assembly GCA_013397275.1). Taxonomy (NCBI): domain Eukaryota; kingdom Metazoa; phylum Chordata; class Aves; order Charadriiformes; family Burhinidae; genus Burhinus; species Burhinus bistriatus. The sequence continues at coordinate 510,963 of VYXH01003090.1, forward strand.
TACTGAACATGGCATTGCTGTTATGGTTGTAACTTAGCTCAATACTTTGGTAGTTGTCTGCACAGCTGAAGTTAGTTTTTAAAAGAAGCACCTAAAAATAGTGTAACACTGTAAGGAAAAACTCATCCCCTTGTGTTCTGCCAAAACAAGATTATCCCTCATAACAGCCAGTTACATACCTTATCAAGATGGCACCTCTTAATATTTATGTAAAATCTTCATGCCCCTGCTCTAAAGTTTTGTAAACCACAAAATGGAGCGAATGAGACCCTTAAAGCCAACTTTGTGCCTTCTAGAAAATGCATCACACCAGGAAAAGATGTTATGCTCATGTGATTCTTGGTAGAGATTTATTTTTTAAAAATCAGGGGTTTTACCCAAGTAAAAATGCTGTCTCTTTAACAAGAAGCAGCATGCCTTGCTCATCTCTACCAGACCAACCAGTTGCTCTCTATTGCCTTTGTCTTTAGAGATATGCTGTACTGCAGCTGCTTCACCTGAGACAGATGAGTAGTTGAAACCACTGAAATGCTTTCTTGTCAGCCAGATCAAAAATTGAAGTAAAGTGGTGTTAATCCTGGGTTGGATATCTCCGTTCACTTTTTTGACAGCAAATCCCTTGTTAACTACATAGAATTTGACTCAAACATCTGTAACCTGTCCAGTAATGCAATATGAACTTGATGATACTGCTCTCATGCTATTATCTTACTAAGGCTTTTGAGTGTCTGCTATCTTTCACCTGTAAGGTATGTTGCTCTATCAGAAAGACAGTAAAAACCTTTTGTTGACCGTTCTGGCATTCTACTTGAAGAAATTATTAAAAGCTATTTGTCTTCCCCTATGACTGAAAGCAAACAAAATGGGAAAAGTTTATTCTGTCAAAAGGCTCCTCTCTCCTAAAAATGGACAAGTTTGTCTCCTCTGAGAAGGTACGGAGAATAGATATTTCTAGTTGTTGACAACTGACTACAGCTGTTCAGAACGAGTTCTTTAAATACACTATAGCAAATGTAATCACTCATTTGCTTTTTAAAACACGGTTAACTTAGTATTCCATAGCATGTTTTTTTTCCTGTTCAAGCTTGAGACTTTGTACAATAAATACCAATGACAGTGGAGTGCTTTTTCCTTTTTTTGGGGTGTGTTTTTTTGGTTTGTTTGTTCTTGCTTTTTCTTTTTCCTTCTGCTAAAAAATCACATAATTCAGGTAGGAAAGAATTGGGGGGTTCCTCCTAAGGTGGTCTTCAAACATACCTGTGTGTCCCTGAGGATAAGATTTGATCATTTATGCTGATGTGAGGTGTGAGACCATCTTCACTGAAGTTTGTTTTAAAAAATGAAGCCAACACTTACTTTCATTGCAGTGTTTCCATAGCAAGGGCAAGTTACAGAGAAGTGGTCTGAATTTTACATATATAGTAAACTTTTCTGTATTTGTACACTTCTTACCAGAAATCAGTTTGTCTGAAGATGGGCTTTTTCCTTATTTCCAAGTAAGATGACAAGGAAGTATATATTTGAGACAGGCTTTTTGTCCTTCACTAGATGTTTTTCCTTGTTTATATGACCCTTTTGAGTAGTGCTGTCCAATTTGGTCTGCTCCGTAGCATGGGAACTGCTCTTATCAGTGCTCACCCCAGTTTCTGATGGGGATAAAAAGCTTCTTAGAATTTGTTACACAAAAAGACAGAATCTAGGAGACCACTTGCTACCAAATGCAGACAAGGGTAGTTTAGACTAGTGAACCACATATTACCTGTAGCAGTATTACAGTGCTGTCCAAATTTTTTGTTTGTTTGTGGTTTCTTAGCCATGTTCTTGCGAGGTAAAATAGAAGCCATTTACATCCACGTGCTTAAGGGGTGTATCCATATCCTATCTTCTCAGACTTATTTTAAGTGGGCATATAATAGCCCCTTCCTTATTGCATGTGTACAATGTAAAACTTTGAAGTACTCTTGTTTTTCTGTGTACTATGAAAATTCTACTTGTATATGGAATTATTGGCAATGATCCTGACACTGTTGATGACTCAGCAACACTTACTAGCTGTAATGAAGTGGAAAAGCAGGGTTTTCTTCAACTCCTTGTATAGGTAGGATAACTTGTCTCATCTAGACAGCATGCTACAGCGTAGGACAGCTGTTTTCTACTGCGTAGCAGAAGGATGCCTTGTGCTTTGCCTGAGAAACTGTATTCTTGATAAGTTTTTTCCACAAGTTTGACTTTTCCTTGCTGTAATCTAAGCTCTACCTTAACTTTGTATAGACACCATGGGAAGGAGGCTTATTTAAACTACGAATGCTTTTCAAGGATGACTACCCTTCTTCACCCCCAAAATGTAAGTAAAATGACTAAAAAAACCACAGGTTTATTAGAGCAATGTTAAACTAGTCCGTGAGGTCCTGTGAATGGTTATTACTTTCTTACAGGTTTTTTTTTAAAGGAAAGTTGCTTTTTTATCTCTTTTTCTTCACCCACCACTTCGCATTTAGAAAGTTGTGATGAAATGAGTTAAGTGCTCAATATAACAAAATTGGGAGGGGAGGCGGGGTTGCTGTGTGGGTTTCCTCAAAGTTTGACAAAAGCACCACTTAGTGTTCACTACTTGATCAGCACTCTTTAGGAACTACTAGGTAGGCATGGTTAGACCAGATTGCTCTGCATGTTGTTACTGTTAAGTCGGTCTTCTAAGCCAAGAACTCAGAAGGCAAGAACTTTGCGGGGGGCGGGGAGTTCCATTAACTTCAGCCTTTTCATCGACTTGCTCTAAAATATGAGTCTGTTCTTTTTCTGGTACAACAGATATCTTCAGATACCTAGTTTCCTTGTTAAGTTTTTTAATTTTCCTTATTCCATCTCAAACTTACCTACTTTAGAAATCTGAAAACATCTATTGCCTTGTCTAGTTTCTTGGTTCTTGAATTGGCTACCATCTCAAATAGATGACAGTGATTACAAATGGCTGTTTTGACAGTGCTTCATTTCTCATTTCATTTTAGTGTTTCAGCTGTATCAGTTTTCTTGGCTACTCCTTTTGTTTGTTACCACCTAAATACATGTGACACAAAGGGAAACATATCTTTTAACTAGAAAATACTTAACATTAATATCTTGAGAAATACCAACTAGCACAACCTGCAAGTGTTAAATGAACTGTCATGCCTTAAAATAAGATGTATATGTGACTAGTAAGAGTTCTTACCGATGCAGCTTCTGAGTTCCTACTGAACTTCATTGAGCAGCTCATAAGCAAGACTTACTTGTGATGTCAGACGGATTAGAAAACTGCAGTATCATGTAGATATTCCATATATTGCTAAACAGGTGTTCATTACGTTACTCACGATAGTGGCTGTTGCGTTTAAGTCCTGTAAAGATGAAAGAAATGCCAGAATATAGATTGAGTGGCAGAAGGAGAGCTGCACAAGCTTACTCCTTTAGTCAGTCTTGCAACCTAAACTTAGTTCCTCTTCAGTCCGTCTTGATTATACATAAAGGAAAAGTGAAACTGAAAAAAATGCTAGAAGCTTAGTCCTCTTTGTTTGGAACTTTCGGTATTTTAAAGTGAGGGGAGATGAGATGAATGAAGGGCAGTATCTTTCCTTATGTAGTAATATGTGAGGCTGTAAAGACAGGATTAGTTTAAAAAGGTCTTGATCACAAAGCTACCAGAGACTATTTTGTCAGTTTCCATTCATAAACCAAAAGATTACTGGTCACAATGATAGTGTTACATTGTCTGGATCGATACTACAGATGTGGAGTTCCTGCTTTAGGTGTAGGCTGAGCCAAGAAAACCAGTATTAATAATCTCTGTGGGGTTTTTGGGGGGTATTGAGGGAGGTGTCTTTGGCCAGTTTTACTTGTTTTGTGTTCCCCCACCCCCCCAATCTAAACCAACTCTCTGATCTTAGTCTTAGCACTGCATGCAAGTAATTCTCTCTTCTTCATCAGGTAAATTTGAACCACCATTATTCCACCCAAACGTGTATCCTTCAGGCACAGTGTGTCTCTCCATCTTAGAGGAGGATAAGGACTGGAGGCCAGCAATCACAATTAAACAGGTCATTAATTGTACTTAGATGTATTCTTAGCCCTTTCATTTGCTTTGCTTGCTTATCTGATGTGAATGTACGATGTTCATTGTTTCTACAGTTGGTGTATAAGGGAATGTCTCTTAGTATCCATGCCTATGTTACTTCTATTCCTTCTTCCACAGATCTTGTTAGGAATACAAGAACTTCTAAATGAACCAAATATTCAAGACCCAGCTCAAGCAGAGGCTTACACAATTTACTGGTAAGTATCTTTGCGTATCAGCTTGAAAGCTGTCATATTGCCGCAGCTGTCTGTTAGTTATGGTATAACATGCAAATGTTTTTTAGGAATGATCAGGGGAATCTTCTTGCCTTCATGGCTGTATCCTGTGGAGATGCCTAGCTTGTCCTAAACTTGAACACAACAGTAACTTCATGTTTAATAGGCTACTGGAGCTTTTAATAGCATCACAACAGCAATGAAGTGTGAAAACTCTTCAGTTAGACCATGATTCTTATCCTGGTTCTAGCCCACCATAGAATCCTTTCCCCTAAAGGCTGAGTAGTAGTGATGAGGCATGATTTCATGAGACCAGTGATAGAGGAGACTGAATTAGGTGACAAGTCCTGTTCATCAGTATAGGAGTAACTTCTGTCCAGTAGTGAGTACCTGTAAACACTTGTGCCTGAAGGATAAAGAAGAGCTGCTGTGATTGCTGTAGGAAATACGTGGCATTTTGTGAAAACTAGATCTTCCAAAAGAATAGGTTTAAAAAGTACAGAAAACTTGTAGCTTTAGCAGAATGAAGTTTGCATTGGTTAGGAAATTTTAATTTCACGAAATTAATTGTGAGCTAAAAAGTACTCTCTTTTTTTTTAAGGCTTAATCTTAAAATTTTCTCACCATTAAAAATGGATGGCTGATCTATAATCTTTAGGGGAGCAAAACACTTAATACTTTTGGCACTGACAGCTACCGAAATAATGACCAAGATGGAAATGTGGAATTACCATTCTGGACAGAAGACTAAGTCTCCCGGAGAGTGCCAAGTTTGAAAAATGGCATTTTATGAGATTGCACATGCAAGCTATGTCAAAAATGTCTTGTTATAGGATCCTAATGAAAAGGAAACTTAGGGATGAGTAATGTGTCTTGGATGTAATTAAAGGCTTCACTCAATGTTGTTTTTTAAGTAGCTACTGAAGACTTGATGGGACAGAGTGCATATGGAGGACAGTTAGGCAGCACCTTTGGAGCCAGTAATGATGAGGCAGGGCTCCCTCTCTTTTTTTTTTTTTTTTTTTTCAAAAAGCCACTCTGAGGGGATATGGGGCAGCAATAATATACTTTTATACATGTATAGTCTGTGGAGGTGTTTTTATCACCTCCCATATGCATGTGAAAAAAGTCTTGGCTAGTCCTGTTTCTGCTTTATTGTAAGTGCTTCTGGGGGGGGGAAAATCTATTGAGAATAAACTTAGTACATATGTTTTTTGTTTCTTCTAATATATATACTCTCCCACTTAATCCTCTTTGTGTCTTTCGGACATGCGGAGTATTTCAGATGTGTTACTATATTTCTGCAGTTTGAGAGTGTGTCTCTCTTACTACTTAATGAGTAACTGGTAGAAGCAGCTCAACAGAGCAGTATTGTGTATGCATCTGCAATTTGGCATAGTTGATAAATACTGGGGAAGATGCAGTGTTGTTTACATAGATGTCTTTTAGTCAAGTTGTTAAACTCAAGAATAAACTTTGTATTCAAAATAAGAATGCTTGTTCTTATTCTCAGGGTTGCTTTGGTACTGTCGCTCTGTAACTTTAGCACTCCTACTGTGCTAACCTACTTCCTCCTCTCTGCTGTAGGCATACAGAGTCTACTATGGCAGGCATTCTTTTGTGTGGATTCTGAGGGTGTGAGACTTAACAGCTAGGTTGTGTTCTCATGTGACAATGCATTATAACTTAAAAATTTTAGAAAGAAGTTTGTAATTTGTTAATGAGAAGAAACTAGAGTATTTTCAGTCTGTTTGGTAATTGTTCATAGGATGTGACCAAAAATTGGCTTCACTTCTTCCCTCCAAACTGTCAACTTCTGAGGATATAATTTGCTGCTTCTTTCTTTTTTTACTGCAGCAAGCCTTCATAGCTGAAAGTAAGTTAAGTTTACTGCAAAGCTGTCTGCAAAATCTAGTCACTGTAAACTACCTTTGGCACAAGAGTAATGGTAACAAATTTTTGTTTAGCTCTTGACTGACACTTCTGACAGCTAATACAAAATATGGTGTTGAATGTAAATGGATGCTCTACTAAGCTACTACCATCCCTTATTGGCCCAAGAATAGAAAACAATGAACTTGCCCTTTTATGTGTTGAGTCTGAGGCTTAATGACTGGTCATAGTTCATTGAAGTAGTAGTTGCTTATTTAATCAGTCTGTAGCAAGTACGCTAGCCTTAGTGAACTATAGTGTTTTTTCAAAATGTTGAGCTAGATTTTTTTTCAACTGAAGGTTAGGATAAACCTAACACTGTGAGTAAGGGTCTGCAGAGGTCAAGGCTGAAACTACCATACCATTATCATTTCCTTGTTTCTTAAAGAGCGCTTTCCCTCTCTTCCCAAAGTAGTAAAGATGATACTTCAAAATCGTATGAAGTCTGAAGTCCACCAGCAGTTAGTGAACTGCTCTCATCAACCACTTTGCACTGTTCAGATACTGGAATTTGTTAATGACCTCAGGTCTTAACATGGGGGGTGGAAAACTTACGTTCAGATGAGTAAGAATGCTTGCATGTAAGGTACAGCTGGCCTTGAGAAAGAGCAGGTAGAAACCTGTTTATAGAGACTGGTATGGTATGAAGTCAGATAGTAAAGTCATTTGACAACAGGTGAAGTTTTGGAAGTGACTAGTTAAACAGTACCTTACTTCCCTCCAAAGGAAATGATCAGAGTAATGGTCCAGAAAAACCTTTAATACATTGTAGTGTTCGGTGCATTCCTATCTAATGGTTTTGCCTTCAGCAATGACTTAGTTTCATATTGAAGAGAAATAGAAGAACAGTTAATCTATAATGTGGCCTCTAATTTCTCAAGCTGTAATTACCCTTTCTCTCTCTTCTATTCAGCCAAAACAGAGTGGAATATGAAAAGAGGGTTCGAGCACAAGCCAAGAAGTTTGCACCATCATAAGCATCTGTCATGCAGCATCTTAAAAAGGAAGGGATTGGTTTGGCAAGAACTTGTTTACAAAACTTTTGCAAAATCTAATGTTGCTATGTACAATTAATATCCACTTAGGGGAGGGGGTTGTATGTGTGCCATTTTCCATATTCGCCACTTGTATACAGTTCTAAATTTGCTGAATTGCCCCCAGTTTTTTCATACAGGGTCTCTTCCTTCAGTCTTTTGTATTTTTGATTGTTATGTAAAACTTGCTTTTATTTTAATATTGATGTCAGTATTTCAACTGCTGTAAAATTATAAACTTTTATACTTCTATAAATTCACTAGTATCTCTAGTTACTTTGCTATCTGATGCAGGCATGCTTTAAAATGTTAGAACTATATTTAGCCTCTAGCTGGCTGTATGAAAAAAAAAATCATGCCCTCCACCCCCTTCCCTCCCTGAATTTGTTTTTCTATCTTTCAGAAACTAGGTTGTTATTGCTTAAGAGCCTCTGAGATCCAAAGTCAGCCAGCATCCTTATTCTGCATCACTTCCTTTGTGTTTATATGGCGTTCTGTCTGTGTTGCTGTTTAGAGTAAATAAACTGTTTATATAAAGGGCTTTGTTTCATTTATCTTCATTAAAATGATTAAAAGACTGCCATTTAAATGGCTCTGAACACAATTCAGTGCAAGTCCTGTTTTTAAGGCCTGTGATGCTGCACTGACCTTTTGTTTAGATGTTGCCTTCACTTCTTTTCCCTGCCCCCACCCCCAACATGAACGTGGCCCTCCTTTGGGCCCTGAGTGGTAATTGCAGCTATTCAACTTTGATCAGTTCCTTAAACTGCTTACTAGCTAGAGACCAGTTGCTTACTGTGCATAACGGGATCAACATACTGGTGTGACCACGTTAACGTAAAATAACACAAGCATTAGACTGATACAAACAATAATAGAAGCTCTCCAAAGAATGCAAGGGGACCTACAGCAACTGGGGACTTTAATTGGTACTTGTTTGTCAGAAATACTCCTGTGCCTTCTTCCATACGTCAATGTATATAGCTTTTAGGAAAAGGACGTGCTCTATGCAATTACAGTTTCCTTCTGTAAAGGAAATCAGTTAAATTATGTAAGTTATTTTCATGTATGTCAAGCTGATATGCCCTCTATTAAACTTTCACTGCTTTTTTTTAATTGTATTTTTTAATCAAAATCATTCTACAAAACAAATGAGGTGTGGAAAGCTTTGTTCCATCTGAGCTGTAGCTTTAGTGCTTTTGTTATTAAAAAATGGCTACTGCTAGAGACTTAAAGTTATTCTAAGTGTGATACCACTGTTTTCAGATCTGTTCTGCTTGTTGGCATTTGATTACGATAGCTTTGTAACAGAAAAGCATTTCCCCAAACTAGAATAGCTAATACTCATGCTGGTCTCAGTCCTTTAAAAATTGTTTATGTAGGATTGCTTACTTGTTACTGTCTAGAAATCCTTGTTAGAACAGCTGATTTGGGAAAGACTTCATATGCTTGGGGTGGGAAAGCGAGTAACTGAAACTGAGTTAAAGACTCCTTGTGAAATTAATTTACTTGGGCTTTTTTTCTTTTTAAAGGGAAATGGAATATTTGACCCACTAAAACTGCTGCTGTGACTCCTAATTCTAGCTCCAGTAGGGCTAGCATTTTATTGCTCTAGTAGCAGAGGGTTAAGAGGTGAAAATCTTGCTGTGACCTGAAGAACTTGTATATGTGAAGGGAACACTATGAATTGTCCTCAGTATCTCCAATTGTACTGGAGGGTTGCTGAAGTTTAGGTTTAAATAAATTCCAGTTGGGTGCTGGAAACTCAAAGGAGCATTCTATTTAAATGTACAGAAAACAACTGCTAACAGCTGCACTTTCACTATACAAACTGGGAGGCATATGGAAAAGTGAACTAAGATACTAGTGCTGGTGAGAGTCTCTGACTCAAATCTTTAAAGGCCAGACAATGCGTATTTCTGACTTGGTAGAGTACCACTGCAAGTGATGAGAATGCAGGCAGATAGCACTGCTGAACCCGTTATCTGAAACTGGATGGTATGGCTCTAAACAAAGTGCCAAAACACTGTATGTTGCTTAGGACTGTCTTATCAGAGTAAATTAAAAAAAAAAGCATGTAAAGTTACTGAAAAGACATACTGAGATGTTAAAACAATTCTAGGGAGTATCTTTTCCTTTTAAGCTTAGGTAGTCAGTTTACCCTCAACTAGATGAAGTAGTTGAAATACATACGGCAGGTTCAAGCCTGCAAAAAGTCAGAGGCTCCTTATGTGGTAGGTACTCCGAACAGGGCAATAACTTGGTCATGTTTTCCAGTTGAAATACATAATCCAGAGGTTAGAAGGGTTTACTTTAAGTACTATTAGATAAAAATAATCCCTATAAACCGTTTTCCAGGCACACTGATTAGAATACAGTTTTATTTAATTTGTAACTAAGCTTCAGGCCCTTTACATAATAATTCCATAATTATCTAAAAATTGAATAACCTAAAGCCTTTATGTGCATAAATAGACTTACAAACCCACATACAGCCTGAGCTTCACCTAAGGGAAGGCATTTATGAAGCACCAAGTTACAGGTGAACAAGCCACACTCTTAACTGTTCACAAGAAAATTTCTTTATACAAGATGTTACAACTTTTTGGGATTGTCAGGGGGGCAGTATATACTTGTGGTATGTGGGGTTCTGTGTGTGTTGGGGGTTTTGGTTTTTTTTGTTTGGTTTCTTTTTTTTTTTTACTTTTGAAGTAGTTGGCTTATTGGCTGTTATTGCAGCAACTTCACAGTACCATCATCTTCTGGACTACTGTCATCACTACTTTCAGTGGCATCATCTGGAGTGCTCACGCTGTCTTCCTCAGAGTCTTCATTACTTTCTGCTAGTCTGGGAACATTTTTCAGGATTTTAAAACCAAAACAACTTATAATAAGAAAAATAGTTTTTAAATTAAATTTCATTACCCTGGGGAATTGATTGGTCTGTTGGGATTCGAAAATTCTTTTCCTGAGTCAACATCAAATAGATCTGGAAAAAGAAGGAAAAAATGCACGCGTTGGTGAAGAAGGCATCTTTTAATGGTCTTTCATTTTCATTTTAAGAGACGATTGGCAGGAAGGGGAAGGCATAGGAAGTCTGGTTCAGCTTTCTGGTAAGTTTACCATAGTTCTTTGGCCAGGAACTAGGGGAGGTGAGAAACAACTGCCAAGTCCTGCCCGCCATTCTAGTCTTTTCACTCTTTTCCGTGCCCTTCGTGCCCTCATTCCCCCTGCCCCAACAGGTTCAGTAGCTCTTTAGGGGTAGTCAGACTGTACACGCAGGTTTCTAATGCTTTTGGTAAGAAAACATGGATGTTCTCAGAATGGTTTAGTTCTAAAACGGCTCTCTAGTGAGTTCACATCTACTGAGAAGTGAAGTACAGCTGTCCAGGTTTAGCTCTTGCTGAGTAAGGGTAGGGCTAGATTTAATTTGGCTTACACAGCTGGGGAGAACTGCTACCTCAGAAAAGTCAAACAAGGCACGACAGCTTTGGTACTATGGCCCATCCAGAAAATACATAGGATTGTGGGTGGAAGTGTTTTATTTGGCATAGCAGCGTTGCCCCTTAAGAACTGTTTTCAGTTTAATGTAACAGTAGTTAGGCTTCCAGCAAACCACAGGATGACTTCAATCAGCCTAGCACGTCATGGCAAAGTTCAGAGAAACTACAGGCTGTGTGCCACCTCCTTACGGTGTGATCCCCTGGCCAAATTTTATGGGACTTAACCACTGCAAAAGGAAAACATTAATTAGGAGCGTGTCTCTTCGTATGTTCGTGATCATTTGATTTGGCTTTTTTTTTTTCCGTCTTGAATGAGACCAAGCACTCACCTGTGAACATAGCTTGAAATACTGGGCTACCAGTAAGTTACTGGAAGAATTTGGGAATAAACTACTGTACTTATTGTAAGCTATTTTCATTATAGGTCTGATTTTAAACATCTTGATTAGGGACTACATAAACATGGCTAAGGTCTTTCTTAGGTTTATGTATAACTAACTTGCTGTCAGACTGTATGCCTGTATTTCTCTTCTAGTCCTGAATTACTAGTCTTTTTACTCACACTCTGCTTTTAACATCTGTAGATAAAATGAGGAAGCATCATATTTTCTTTTTACTCCTTCGTTCTCCAGTATCCTTAATTTAATCATGGTAGCTGCTCCACAGTTCAGCTGTGAATACGCTACTATATGTATTAAATTGCTTTAGGAATTTTCGTCTTTTTGAGTTGAAAAAAATAGGGAAATTCACTTATAAGAAGAATACACAGTATAACGACAGAACAACACATCTTAACGAAGCTCTTACCTTCTACCTTGCCAATATTTGCATGACATTAAAGGAAAAGATTGTAAGGCAATTAGTTAAGAGAAGGGTGGCTGTGCTGTGCCTGTGTTTTTTCTTACCTATTTCTTCATCTTTTGTTTCGTGGACAGTGGCTAAAAAGTCCTTTTCAACTCTCAGCACTTCTTCCTGGCAATGACAGGCTGCATATTTTTCCAAAAGATTTTTGTTCAAGTCAATAAATGCCTTACCCCATTTAAATTTCCTTAGAAGAATGGTGGCTAGGTCTGGGAATCCTAAAACAGAAAATAAACAGTTTTCTTTTTCAGTGTGAGATTTCACTCAGCTCACAGGTTTCTAAGTTTAGTACATACCTATGTATCACTACAATAGTGATGTCTGCCAGAGTTTTTTCAGTGTTCAGGGATTCAGACTTTTTAAAAGATTAAAAATCTTTTCAAATTTCAGTTTAACTTGAAATACCTAACTGAATCCAAGAAAAGTTCATAGTCTTTTAGTGAGTGTTACATAAAAATATTTCATACAGGTAATGGATGATTCAAGCTCTAGTTCCCACAGTCCTTCAGCAAGAGAGCAGTTGTACCTAGAATATTTTCAGAAGATTTCTCCGCAGTATAGTAGAGCATGTCTCTTCAATTGTCAAAGTTCTGCGATGAGTTCGCAGAACATCACAAGAGGGGGCAATTTCTTTTGTCCTTAACCAGAACCCACCCTATTAACAAGCAGCTGTTACCCCTCCCTACCTCTCTTTTGGATGTTACCTCATCCAAAGGTGCCTAAGGATTCACGCTCTGGCTTTTTTTTAACAGTTTTTCTAACCTTAAGTACCACCCTGACAAAGCCAGGACCATGGGTTTGTGTGTCCTGTTTAGTAGCTAACCTGAACATCCCACAGATACCTTAATGCCACCAGATACAAGTACTTGGAAGAAAGCTAGACAATCTGATTCCAAACTCAACAGCGCGATGACCGGTGGGACAGCATCACAGTTTATTCTACTGCAGATCATCTCTTCTGATTTATTAGGGACGTAAGAATTTGCTGGTAATGTGTTTCGCGTCAGACACACTACAGCCTACCAACAATGCAAAAAGCTGCAGCAAAAGCTTCCACGCAGGACAGCTTGCACGGGCGACCGTAGTTTACGGGATTTGCAGCCACCAGGTAGGGCAGCAGCCGTAGATGACTTCCTCTCATTCTCTGAAAGGGAGTTTCTTCTAGTTTGGCCCATGAGCAATCTATGACTGCAATTCCACTCTGAGCAACGATGTGCCTGAAAAAAGAAACATCGCTGTAGCTGAAAAATTCTTATCATTGCATTGATAAGTTAAAGTGAGAATTACAATTGCCACTTTATACTGGCAACAAATTTGCACACAATCCCCCCCTTTTGTCAATCAAAAAGCATATGTTTTACAACGACCTATAATACAGATGCAATGAGAAGGAGTAACAACGCGCTTTTCTGCCGAACATGCATGTGGCAAAAAAGATTCATCCATGTTTCAGACTGAAAGTGCAAAATTCTAGGTTTAAAAGTGTGGCAGAAGAGTGTGGTTGATAGTAACATTCACATTCTTAAAAGTACACCAAAGTTCAGATTTAGGTTCTCCGCTAGCTCCTAAAAACTAATCTTTTCTCTGACTAAATACATCTTCATAAAAATTCTGCAAGCATGTTTGAAGAAAATTCTCGACGTTTCTCCCAAGTAAGTTTTCTAGTTCATGCGTTGTGGTGTCTAGCCGAAGAACTTGAATATGGACTCATAAAAGAGTAGCCAGAGGCCCGCGATTCTGAACAAATTAACGTATAAACCACATACATCGATTTCTCACTGGGATCTACAGATGCTTTTTTCCACCCAATTCCAGCTGTGTAAAAACGCTAACCGGATTTAATAACGTGGCTCTATTTCTCACGTTCGGGCATCGATGTAACGTAACAGGAAGGTCAAACTTACTCCGCAGCACAGTTTTGGCCATGAATCGGTGGTTGAAACCTTCTCCCTGACGCACCGTCACCGCAGCCTTTGGGCCCCGGGCACCTACCTGTCGGCGGGGGAGACGCACTCGGTGGCCAGCGGGCTGAGGACCAGGCCCGGGAATCGCTGGCGGAGGCGCAGCGTTCGGAGCAGCCCTTTTCGGGCCAGTTTCCTCCCGGTGCATTTCTTGGGATCGCAGTGTCCCAGCTCCCACATGGCGAGAGGACAGGGGAACTTCGCCTCCGGGCCACCCGCCTCGGCGGCTCCCTCGCCCTCCAGGCACGCTGAAACCAGGAGCCGCGCATTAGTGCCCGGCCCGCGCGGCCCCGGAGCCCGCCGCCCCGCCGGCTCCCACCCGGCNGCCACCGCCGTAGCCAACCGCTCTCTGCTCGGCAGGTCTCTTCGCCTCGGCGGGGAAGATGAAGATCGTGGAGGAGCCGAACACCTTCGGGTAGGCGGCCGCCCGCTCGCCGTGTCCCGCCGCACCGCCCGGAGTCGGGTTCAGCGGCCGCTCCGCCCGCCCCAGCCCGCTCCATCCCCCGCCGGTGGAGCCGTGGGTGCTGGGACACGCGGGTGGGGGAGCGGGTAACCACGGCCAGAGGCACAACCCCGTCTTAAACGTCTAACTCTCCTTCTTTTGAAAGGTTGAACAACCCCTTCTTGCCTCAGACAAACAGGCTGCAGGCAAAGGTGTCGCCGTCTGCGACATCAGGTACGTGCGTTACCTTTTTTGTACAGTTCTCATCATTTGGTGGCAGTCATTTGCAAAATAGCCTACCTTGACTGTATGCAGACAAAGACTAATTTTACTTGGCATTTAATGAGCATCGTGGAAAATAAGCATGGGCAAATATATTTTAATTTGCTTCTGAAGGGTTAAAACCTAGATTTTAACCTCTTTGGTGTTTCTTGTCTCACTGCTGTTTGGACTGCTGTTGCCACAGTGCTATCCGTATGGTTTATTCTGTGGTTTTTAAGCTGGTCACAGATCCTTCTGATCCTTACTAAAACCTTTTTTCTTCGTGAAACAATCTGTGATGTCCATGAGACTGTCATATAAAAGTCATCCCACAATCTGAGAGTGCTTAATACTCAAAAACTGTTTTAAAAAAAGCCCTAAGAGTAGTCTTGGAACAAATCACAGAGGCTCGGTTTCACACACAAAGCCTGGGTGCTGCAATGTAAATCCACCACTTTAGCAAAATAAACAGGCATCTAAAAAACTCTAGACCATATATGGAGGAGAGTAGATAAAATAAATGCTGAATGCAAAGAGTAAGCAAAAGGAAATAACTGTTGTGCCTGTGCTAACCTTAGGCACAGACTTAAACCTTGTACAGGTTCAATAAAGGCATTTTGGTATGGTGACACTGAACGGGATTATGCTTAATGTCTTCTGTCATGTTTTGTAAACCCACATCAAATGTATAAATTCGGTATGTACTGCATGTGAAAAGTGAAATAGTTAGAAATGGGATTAGTAATAGTTAGAATGCTGGATGGAAAGATGTCCAAAATAGCAGGAAAAACGTTAAAAGGATAGTACGCTAGAAATCCTACTTTCCTGGATGTGGGAACTTCTGTGTAGCCAAAAATCGGGAGTGTTTGTGGAATTGGAATCGAGGGCATGGAACCCTGTCTTGCACAATTATTGCTGTAGCATGGAAACCTTATTTGTTCTCTTCTTTTACAAGGCAGTTGGGGTAATAGTTCCTGTAAGGAAGTGGAGGTGTGAGTTTAATGCGTTCCTCAGGGACATTCAGATTTGCTTTTCTTCCTCTGTGGGGAGAGCATCCTAATTGCTAAGGCACAGACTGTGTGCAGTAGAGGGGAAACCCTTTGGCCAAGCCTATGGTCATCTGTAGAATGAAATGCAACATCATACAGTCAGAAGAATCACATCTGAAAGAGACCCTGCCTGTATCCCAGTGGTTAGGGCGTTCCGGAGGGCATGATTCTGGTGGTCTGGTCTTTGTTTCTAGGATTGCTTGTCTAGGTCTTTGGGAAAAGTACGTAGGCAATCCTGGCAGTGGGGAATTAGAATCCAGGATGGGGTTTTGTTTTATTTGCTTTGTAATCTCTTTTCTTCTCCTTTCCTCACAAATATTTAATCATTCTGTGCAAAATTACTTTGAACAAGGGACACTGACATATCCCTGTAGCACATCGTTTAGAACTTTTGGCCCTTTTTTGAATGACAAGTTACCTGTCTTGGATTCCTTTGACAGCAAGGCTGGAATAGTCCATTCTGCAAGAGCAGAATTGTAACTGCTGACCTGTCTGACAGTAAAAGGTTTATCTTGTTGAATACTAACTGGATCAGACCGTGAAGGCAAACTGTGAAAAGGAATATCTAGATAGAGAATCTCAGTGACACTTAAATACGCAGCACTGTCGGCATTCTGAGCAAATGGGCTTTACCAGTATAAACTTGAGGAGTTTGGATGACTTTGGGGACAGACAGCTGCCAAGCGAGAGTTCTAGCGATCGCCATGTTAGATTTTGGCAAGGTCTGCACCAATGATTGCTTTTATGGATCTGGCCTGCAAATAGTTGTTTGTGTACAGGTTTCTTATTTCTGTCATAGAAAGAGACTTATCTATTTCACCGAGTATTGAAGATGAAAAATGTTAAAGATCGTGATGCAAACCAGTATAGCTCTAGTGGGAACTTACAGTGATCCATATGGAAGATACAAATTTCCTTATATACAGCAGAAAACTAAATTTTTCACATAGTCCTTGCAGTTTTGTCACCACAGTAACTTGCTTAAATTTAACCAAAACATTATTCTTCCTTGATGTCATTTTGTGGTGTTTTTAGGCCCTGCACATCTCTATAGGCTTGCTGGCAAGTGTTTCAGTTTTGTGGAATCCACGTGAGTAATGGATTTGGATATTTAATTCTGTATATTTATTAGGAACAAACTAGTTTTTTATTTCAGCCTGAAACCTTTCTTATTTTCTTTTTCTTTTCTTTTTTTTTCTCTTAAGGTACAAGTATGAGTTTTGTCCTTTCCATAACGTCACTCAGCATGAGCAGACTTTTCGATGGAATGCCTATAGTGGGATTTTAGGGTGAGGCTTTTAGACCTTTAAGTTTTACCTGTGTTGTTAGCAGACCATTTTACAGATTGTCAAAAAGCAGGCGGTTTTAAAATAGAAGATTCTTTTATTGGTCAGCTTAGGTAACTGTAGTTCCCAAGGTGTTCTGTGTAAAAACACCCCATCCTATTTTAGCTGGAGGCTGATTAATAACTAGTGCCAACTGTGGGTGTGACATGTTCGTGTGAGAAACTCAATAATGTATAACTACAGTTTATATTAACAAAGATTTCATGTCTCAACGATTTTAACTTTGAGTTGAATATAACCTTCCAAAATGAAATGAGTGCTTTATGTCTAGTTGTTGTGTTAAACGTATTTAATAAAAGGTAATGAAAGACTCAATGTAGACCCTCAGAAGTATCCCAAAGTATTCAAAGACCCCAGAGTATCCAAATCATAAGACCTAAAATAAATTTAATTAATTATAAACCACTGCTTTAAAATTACTGCCTTTCTAAATATTTTATATATAGATGTCTCTTTTTTCCTATGTGCGCAATAATTAGTGAGCCAACATGAGAGGAAAAGGGTACATCAAGATGCTGAGAGTATCATTGGCTTTAGGACTAGCAGCAGGAGAGACTAGTCTTTGTAGGTGCTCTCACTAGCACTAAAAATCCTGCAAACAATCTGAGTTGCATGGGCTACTTAGCATCATGGAATTTGGTGTGGAATTGATCTGTAAGCTGTATTTTATTGGATTTAAACACAGATTTGTAAGTGTGAATGGTTCACAAACTGAAAGCTGATCCAAAACTGTGCTCTCAAAGTAATGTTGATGTGCCCCACGGCGCAGCCTGGATAACAAACTGCACTGTTTATAAGGTCTTGGCTGTAAGAAATGGAAATACTAAGACAACAAAAATGAAATATAACCGAACACAGTGTAAGGGTATTCCTGTTTTTCTTCCTGAGTGTTCACCTTTTTCTTTCCAGTAACTTAAAATAAAATGATGTCTTGTTTTTTCAGAATCTGGCATGAATGGGAAATTGAAAACAACACATTTGTTGGAATGTGGATGAGGGAAGGAGACTCGTGTGAAACTAAGAGCAGACAGACAAAGGTATAATAACCTAGACTATGCTGATTCAGACAGCATGACTACACACACTCATGATGCTCTACAGACTGAAACATTCCTACGTTGAAGAAGTATCATTTAAGATGAGATATAAAACATAAAGATGAATTCCTGTAGGAGCTAGGTGAATGGATGGAGGAGGGAAGCTAAAATCAGGATAAAATTTTGAAGAAGTTTACTTATGTATTCTCATTGGTTACTTTTAACTCCTTTTTTTCCTTGATAGAGTGGAATATTGTGGTATTATCACTAGTGTAGGAGCATACAGTGCTTTGTAATTTGTGTCAGGGAAAATAAGGAAAAAGAGCTATTTACTGAATTCAGGATGCCAGCCTATTGTGCTAAGAACATCCAGTAAAAAGGAGGGAGAAGAATTAGGCAGTTAACAACAGCACGCTGAGAAGCTAAGTAAGGTGTTAAAACAAGAGCAGAGGGCACGCGAGGAGAATTTAGGAAGGAATCAAGTATATGGGAGTGGCAGAGGAACCAACTCAAGAGAAACACATTCTGGTGTGAGTACATTTTAAGGAAAAAGTAAAAATGCTTATTTTGTGGAGTGGTTAAAATGTTCTTTTTCACATTCAAACAGTCTCTGTGTCAAGTAGCTATTCAACTAGAACGGTAAGGAAGGGTGTCTGAGACTTGCCCAATGTGTGGCACATGATTTACACGCAGCCTTTATCCTTTTATTCATTAATGTTTTTCTTTTTCCACCTCCCATTTCAGTGTGTTACACAGTTTTACAGATGCAATTAATTAAAACCTCACGTTTCCCTGGTGACATAGATCGCTATCGTGAAGAAGGGTTAACAATAGCATATAGTTCACAACAGGCTGCTTATCATGTAGAAGATGCTTAGCTATTACAATGATGGGTGACAATACAATACTTAAGAGAAAGGGATATATAGTTGGAATAATAACTAATGTGAAGACGGGATAAGGGACAAAATATCTTGGCCAAGGTGAAAATTTTCAGTGCTCTGATGGAGGTGCCTTGTTCACATCTTTATCTCCTATAGGGGCTGCAGAAAGAATTGGTGTTCTTGGATGACCTTTGATATTGTGATTCAAATCTTTCACTGGCATTTAGTTTTGAACAGACAGAAAATACTGGTGCTGCAAGTTTAAAGATGAAAAAAAATTTCTACAGGCTAGATGTGTATTGTTCTCTTCATCTAGCACATTGGACAGAACTAAATTTTGTTAAGGGAATTATGCTTGTATCAGATGAGGATCTAAAGGGTGTCCTATTCACGCTGCTTTTTACTCTCATTCTTGCTGGAAATACAGTGCTTGGGAGTCTGAGGAATAATGACAGGTGGGGACATCATTTCCCGTTAGGAAGCAATTTTCACATTTGATAAAATAATTTAAAGATATGCTTGCTGTGGTTCTCTTTCTGTGGGTGACAGCACTGGAAGCTTTGACGTGACGGTATGTACAGAAATGCATCTGCTGGTGTTGGAAGACAGCAAATTGATCATCAATGCTGGTCCCGTTTCATGTGGAGGTGTTTCGCTCATCTTTCTTTTTACTGACGTTTAGGTTCATCTTGTTTGTGGAAAGAGCAATAAATTGGCTTATGTGTCTGAGCCAAGTACTTGTGTTTACTCTCTGACATTTGAGACTCCTCTTGTGTGCCATCCCCACTCTCTTTTAGGTAAGATCTAGAAAATCCTTTGTGTGTGGAGCAGCTGGTGTATTACGCCAGCCTCAGACTGTAAATTTTTAGGTTCTTTGAGTTTGTAACTTGATATAAATGAATATTAAATGTAACATAGAATACGAAGTGTATTTTAAATCCCTATCATTATAACACATAGGTGTTTTTCAAATAAATTGGCATTGCTAGTATAGACCCAGTGAGTGGTTTTTTGCTTTTTTCTTGGGCTGGTTGTGGGAATCAGCCCTGTAGTATCTGCTTATTTACTTACATTACAAAAAGGGAGAGCTCAGTTAGAATTACATTCAACAAAGAAACATGAAGCCTTCTAGCTGGTAATAAGAGAAAAATTTTTGGTTGGTGGCATTCCCCAGAAATGGAATTTAAGTTTAATCCCAGCTCTTGAAAGCAGTAGAGACTATGTACTGTATAGAAACATTGAGTTCTTAAAACAAGTAGGCTTGCATGCTAATAGAGGAGCATTTCACTAATACAGGACAGTGCTGTTGGTTTTTACATGGTTTGAATTCCATTTTTCAGTTTATCCGACTCTGACTGAAGCGCTACAAAGGAAGTGGGATGAAGCAGAGCAGCTTCTCTATGATGAACTAATAACTGACCAGGTTTGTTAACGTCTTCCAACTCTATTTGATAAAGAACAATTGCTGTCAAATAGCCAAACTTGGCTTCTGCCGTTTCTCCTTTTGGAATGGATGCATTTGTTCTGCAGTTGGCAAATAGTAATTTTCGTGCTCTGTAACTACTATATCAACTGGTAATTGTAATGTTTTCTGTAGTGAAGCTTGCAGAATTGGAATGGCCAGTGCAAATTACAAGCAGAGTTGGGAGTCGGGTGGATTGATCTGTCATCTTTTGGAAACTTTCTTTTTTAGGGATACAAAAAAATACTGAAAGAGATTTTTGAGGAAGCAGGACTTCTAAAAGCAACAGAAGAAAAGGAAGTTGACAAACAGAGTAACAAAATAAGTCTGGAATTTGAAACAGTGGAGAAGTGCAGTAAGGTATCAAGCATAATATTTCCAATGTGGAATTACATTTTTACTGTATGACAGTATCAGTGTGACAGCATTATGTAAATACTCTTTGCATTCAGCAGAAATCTGTTCATGGGATTATCTTTTCTGGTTTCAGTATGTAACAGTCTGCATACAGAGTGATTTGATAACTTTATTCCAGCCCTTAAGTCAAAACCAAACCAGCACAACTGAATGCCCAATAAGAAGACATGAAGTTTCTAGGTCAGGAGTTGAAGAGGTGACAAATTTCCAGACTGTAGCATTATGATACGAAACAAAATAAGGCCGGTCCTGTAGCAAACTTACCAATGCAATTTTGTGCTGTGATAAAATGCTAGTTACAGGATAGACGCGAAATAGTTACAGAAAGCACTCCTATTTTTACTCTCGGGCTTGGCCAAAGCTGGTTCCTGTTTTGCCAACATAGAAATACATCTTTTTATAAAATTTGCACCTTGTTCTTGGAATAAGCAGTTTATCTTTAAAATCTTTTAAGTCAAAAGCTGTAACAGCTGTGCACAGACCCATTATTTTTGATAAACTCCCATTTTATGTATGCATTTGGAGAGTGGGAGAGCCATTTTAAATGTATTTTCTTTCTTAGGAATACAAGCAACTTTCTAAAGAAATAAAAAAACTTCAAGATTTATTAAGTCAGCACGGTATTGCATACAAAGGAAATTCTGGTGAGTTTTTTGATACCGTTCTTTTTCATTATTGTCTATTCAGAATGTGAATACCCAAACGTTGCTTTCGGTTACTGCAAGGATTAAATAAGCTGTTGTATATGGAGGTAAAATTTAGTAGACGAAGTTTTTAATAAGTACTTAGATCTTGATTCCTGCGCAAGAGGACTTATTTTGCCGCAAAAAAATCTGTTGATGACTTTGAATTTTAGCTTTATAGAAAAATATTTACTGCTGTTGTAATTGAAGTTTGTCTCCAGCACTTAAGGTGCCAAAGGAAATCAATGTTACAGCATTTGTAGCACATAAGCATCTTTTAAGTAATTCCACTTTCTGCATAGTCAACCACAAGGTCTGACTTCTTCAAGAACACTGGAAATGTTCTCTGTATCTGTTTGAATTGTTTTTATCCCTTCTTAGTCACCTTTTTTCCCTCTCTTTGATTTCTGCTAGGTAAGTACCATATTACACGCAGTTTTTAGAAGGAAAGATTGTTTAGTGCTGGCTATGAAGAAGCAAGGCTTATCTGGGTTCATTCCAGACAAGCTGGTTTTTGGTTTTGTTGTTGGGGTTTCTTTTGGCATCCCCCCCCAATTTCTTCCCGTCCATTGTGCCCATTATTACATGAACTATTTGTCTAAGGAGGATTTAATTTCCCTGAATATATATTTACACCTTTTATGTTCAGAATTGGCACCTCAAGAAAACAATGAACCTTTGTGCTAATTAAATTACCTTAAAATTAGTGACATGTTTTATTTTTTCTTCTTTTTGTTTTGAGAAACTTTCTTCTTTGTTTTTTTTTTTTTTAATTGGTGACTTTCTGTTGTTTTTTTTTAATTGGTGACTTTTTTTTCTAGGGAAAACTCATCATATTAGAATTCTTGTAAAACATTTTATCTGAATGTTTAAACTATTAACTGTGTATCTTGCACAGTATTTATGCCTGTTTCGTAGTTCAATTATTGCAGATGAGAGCTGTATAATCAAAAGCAGAATTCAGAGCTTACTCGAGATGACTATTCAAAACTATTCAGTGAATTCTATGAAAAAAATGTTTTGGTGCTTAAAAGCAGAATCAGCTGATGTCTTAAACTAAATATTACAGTTGAAAATACCAGTGTGGAACATCGAAGTCCCAAGCTGGCAACTGCAGTGACAACTGTTCTTAATGGCTCAAAGGATGATAAGCATCTGCATGGCGATACAGGAATTTTGAATGACACTGTATGAAGAAACCTGGGTGGTAAACATACGGAATGTCAAGCAAGTTGAACGTGTTTCGTGGCACTAGGATGATTTACCTTCTGCAAGTATTCTTCACTCTGAATTTCTGCCCTAAAGCAAAGGGGACGTAATGGAACAAGGGCTCGCCATCACTGAGAACAGTTGGCTAGTTTCTGTGAACATTTGTAAAACTTCTTTGCTAAGGCCGGTATTGGGCATAGGTTTACAGATTCTGCATCTCGAGTCCCAGCTTTTATTTTCTTTGATCAGGCTTGGTAATGGGTGGTGTAAATACAAAATGGTTCAAGATCAATGCTGTCAGGTGTTGTGTGAAAGGTAATAAGTACAGTATTAAGAACATGTTCTTTCATCTGTATGCTAAAATGTTTTCTGTGCAGACTTAAGCAGAAAATGTTTTCTGCCACCGCAGCGCATGTGACGCACCACCCGACCCACCTGTGTGCATGGGTTGACGTCATCTTTGGGTAGGGGGTGGGTAACGTGAAAGCTGTTCAGGGTCTGACGGGAAGGTGCAATGAAAACACCAAATTGTTAGAAAAGAATAGTTGTGTCAAGGGAATACATGGCAATTCTCTGTATGTATTATGGAATAAAATGGACTCTTTCAACACCAGCTGTGGAAATGTTACGGTAGGAGCTGGTGGCGGCCGAGAATGCTGTCTCCAGCTGTTTTCATAGAGTCATAGAATGGTTTGGGTTGGAAGGGACCTTAAAGATCATGTAGTGCCAACCCCCCTGCCATGGGCAGGGACACCTGCCCCTAGACCAGGTTGCTCAAAGCCCCATCCAACACTTCCAGGGATGGGGCATCCACAGCTTCTCTGGGCGACCTGTGCCAGTGTCTCACCACCCTCAGAGTGAAGAATTTCTTCCTAATATCTAATCTGAATCTCCCCTATTCTAGTTTAAACCCGTTGCCCCTCATCCTATTGCTGCACTCCCTGATAAGAGGGTCCCTCCCCATCTTTCCTGTAGCCCCTTTAGGTACTGAAAGGGGCCCTAAGGTCTCCCCAGAGCCTTCTCCAGGTTGAGCAACCCCAACTCTCAGCCTGTCCTCACAGCAGAGCTGCTCCAGCCCTCTGATCGTCTTCGTGGCCTCCTCTGGACCCGCTCCAGCAGGTGCATGTCCTTATGCCGGGGGCTCCAGAGCTGGACGCAGCACTGGGGGGGGTGGGGGGTGTCTCACCCGTTCGTCAGCGCGCAGGTGTCGTCGTTTCCCCCCCGCCGCCTATCGCCGCCTCGGCCGCCCTCCCCTGGGCAGCGGCCGAGCGCCCTCCCCGCTGTACTCGGCGCCAGCTCGGCCCGGGCAGGCCGCCCCTCAGCCGGCGGGACGCCGCCGGCGCCAGCGCGCTTCCGCTTCCGGGCGGCGCGTGGAGGCGGCGGGCGGCGCGGCGGGATGAGTGGGGCGCTGGGCCGCTGGCGGTGAGGCGGCGGGCGCGGGGCCGGGGGCGCTGGCGGGACCGGCGGGGGGGGCCCCGGCCCCGGCCCCCGGAGGTGGCTGTCGCGGCGGCGGGACCCGGAGGAGGGCGCGGATGCGGAGGGCGAGGGGGCCATCCCCTTCTCCGCCAGCAAGGCCAGCCCGCGGGTGTGGAGCGTCGGCCGGTCGATGGGGAGCGACCACGAGAGGCCGTGGGCGAAGGTGCTGCCTCTCAGCCTGCTGTGCACCGGGCTGCTGCTTTGGTGCGCCTTCCGGGAACAAACGGAGATCGACGAGCGGTTGGAAGCGATTTTCTCCGGTCAGGTGGTGGACTCTGACGATGTATCCCAAAAAAGCCCTTCTCCCTTGGGACCGCAGCAGGAGAAATGAGGGCGGGAGCGCGGCTGCAGTGAGGGAGCTGCCGAAAGGCTGCGGGCATTCGCCTGCTTAAAAGCCCTACTGACACTTTTCTGGGAAAAGCTGTTTTTTTCAGCCTGTCGGCAGCCTTACCTTTCAACCTGGATGCCACTGTGCGTCGTGGCTGCTTTTCTGCGCTGGGCTGGGGTTAGCGGTTCTCCCTGGCAGTGCGAGGAGCACGCTGCCTTGCACGGTAGGGATGAACAGGGTGTATGGCAAATCCACTCACATTTGGAGATGCGTTTTATGCAACCCATCTCGTTTCCATGGATTATTTTTCTTAGATGCGCAGGCTATTAAAATATCAAAGCTGTAAGTCTGTAAAATTGTTGCTGAAGGTGACCTTCATTTGACATTTTGCAAGTCACAGAGTACGTTCAACTTAAGACAACTCTAAGTGTATGATTCATTAATATATGATTCTTTGTGTTGTGGTTTGGGTTTTTTTTGTTAATTCCACTAAATAACAGAAAAATTACCTTCTTCAGCCCTTAATGCATAGTTGGTGCTTGCTTTCTGGACTAGAACTTTTTAGGCATGCCTGGTTTAGGTGATTGTTACTGGTAGGAGAGATTTTTGCAAGGAGTTGAAGTGATTGGCTTGCCTTATACTGAGGAGGAAACCCCGAGTTTCACTGAACAATGTAGCATCTAGTTTTTCCTACCAATTCAAATAGTCAAACTTGCACAAGCTGGAGACTTTTCTTGGAGAGGAAGAATCTAAGCCACTAATGCAACTTAGTTCCCTTCAAAGTTAGAAACATTTTTTTTAAGCTTTCAGATGTAGAAATACAAAACTGGGTTTGTGCCATTAAAATTCCTGATTAAAAAAAAAAACAAAACAAACAAAACCCCCAAACAAACCAAAATAATGAACTCTAAGGTTCTTCTGCAAAGCCCCCATCTTCCTCTGCAAATACTCCATAACTTTAGTGACATAATGAACTTGCTAAATTGGCTAATAGATGCATAACTGAGACAGGAAGAAGTGNCCGCGGGGAGGAAGCCGCGTTCTGAGGCGGCCCGGGCGCGGCTGAGTGCGGAGCGCCGGCCGCGGTTCTCCGCTGCCACCGTCGTGGCTTTCTGGTCCGCGCTGTGACCCACCGGCATCGCCCGGCGTGCCGAGCCCCGCAGCAGCCTCTCGCACTCCGAGGCCGCCCTCTCCCAGCTAGGACTGCGGTCCCTCCACTTCTCCGGAGCGTTGCCGCAGCTCGAGTCCGTGGGACGTTTCCGTGACGATTTTTGCAGACCTTGCCGTACTGAACGACGTGTGCTCGCCATCCTCTGCGCGCCTGTCGGTGTTCTCCCGATGTGGTCCCTGCAGCCCGCTAGCTGGCAGCCCATCTCCGGTGGGACCGTGTGCTCCCCACAAATGCAGAATGCATCACTTAATTGTGGCGTTCCTTCACTCCCATCCCCTGTGTCATCACTTCTGTAATGTCGCATTTCCAGCACTCAGAAAGACCACAAGAACGTAGCTGCTCACCTAGATACTGCTACAGCCCATCCTACAGCCCTTAACGTCCAAAAATTCTACTTTTACTTTTTTTTNTCAAAATAACCAAACGTGCCGGCGGCTAGTAAGAGAGGCCACAGCTGCAGCGCAAACTGATTTAGCATCTTATGTTTGTCTGGTGCTGCTGATGTGTCTCTGCAGAAGACGCTTTGGACTGCGCTGCGGAGTCCCCGCGGTTTCACCAGGCGACGCCGGGTAAGCCAGTACCGCAGGTCAGGTGCTGCCACGGGGGTCGGTTTGTCCCGGGATTCAGCTTTTACCGCAGTGGCGTCTGGCCAGCGGGATGCGCGCCTGGTGGCCTCCTGGCGAATACAAGCACGATCCTGGATTTTATGTACATTGACCTAAGGTGCGATGCTGTTTCTCCGAGGAGCCCGCTTCCTCCCCGTTCCATGAAGACGAGGGCCACTACGGCTTCAAGGACGTGATGAGCTGCCCCTTTGCCTCAACCTCGGGTGACGTGATAGGTGTTTAACCCAGACTCTCTGCCGGAACGCTGCCCTCATAGTCTCTCGCTGCCAAGGGGTCGGAGAACGCAGCGCGTCGTTGCCAGAGGCGCGGGGTGCGTCCGCGCCCGCCAGCTGACGCGTCATCGCTGACGCAGCTCTGCGCCCTCCTTCCGAGATACCCCTTCTCCGAGCCCTCGGAGGCCGGGGGCACCGCGCAGCCGGGGGCACCGCGGCCGAGGTCACCCGCCGCCAGACGGGCCCCGGCCGCCTGCGCCCCGCGGAGGCGGGGCCGCCGCCGCGCGTTG
>VYXH01003090.1:539010-576079 GCA_013397275.1 Burhinus bistriatus
TTTTTTTTTTTTTTTTGTCCCCACAATCCTGGATAGTTTGTAGAGATTATTCTCAAAACTGAAAGATGTGCTTCATAACTTTGTGTCATTACATACTCCATGTGCTGATTTAAGCAACTGAGAATGAAAAGATGCCCTTTATTCCTCTTTCTAATCTTTTCCTTTCCCTATATCTTCAGTTTCCTTGTGGCCTGTTAGATATCCTGCACCCTCTTAGAGACCTCTGGCAACTCTAAGGTTCTTCTGCAAAGCGTCCGTATACCCCTTCCTTTGCAAATACTCCATAACTTTAGTGACAATGAACTTGCTAAATTGGCTAATGGATACATAACTGAGACAGGAAGAAGTGCTGTCTTACATCCTTTGACAAATGCCACAGTAGTGCCCAGTCTGGCATGATCTTGATCTCCTGTGGAAAGAAGTATCAGGCTTCCTAACTAGCTTCTGTGCCCTGCCCGCTAATGAAGGACTGTTTTGCTAACACCTAAGTAACCTTCAAAGACCCCAGATTGTCTCAATACAAATGTAACAGTCGCTAAAATAGCTTCGCTGAGGTCCTCTCATAGGCCCTGATAACCTTCATAAACCTCTTTTAACCCTC
This sequence comes from Burhinus bistriatus, assembly GCA_013397275.1. Taxonomy (NCBI): domain Eukaryota; kingdom Metazoa; phylum Chordata; class Aves; order Charadriiformes; family Burhinidae; genus Burhinus; species Burhinus bistriatus. The sequence goes on from VYXH01003090.1 coordinate 539,612, forward strand.
TGGCTTTCTATATAGCGTGTCCGCATTCTGGGAATATTATGATTAAGGACTAATGTTTAAATTAGATGTGGTGTTTAGCTAAAATAGCCTTTGTAGGACTATTTTTGTATGGCAGCAAGCAATATGAATGCTCATTCAAGTAACTTGTTGGGTGTATAATCTCTGTTTGGTGGTTTCTTAGGACAATATTCTAAATACTGTGCTTTTTAAATTAATGTATGTATTTGATTTTAGTTTAGTTACAAAACACAGTATAATTTGCCAGGTATTCCACCGTATTTTATTAGTAATGCATCTGTCATAAACAATGAAGTCACTTGTATTCAACAGCTAAACAGTAAATTGTGCATAGGAACTAAAACTGTATGCAGGTACATTTGTACAATTTTTCACGGGCTATGTGCACTGAATTGTCAAGTGCCCTGTTAATACTGTAAAAATGTGCCTCCAATAAGATACACTTGTAACACAGTTTAATTTTTTTAGGTATCTAAAGGAATTTAGGACAGAGCAGTGCCCCCTATTTTTGCAGCACAAGTGTACCCAGCACAGACCATTTACCTGTTTTCATTGGCATTTCCTAAATCAGCGTCGTCGTAGACCTATACGAAGGCGTGATGGGACTTTTAACTACAGTCCAGATGTTTATTGTACAAAATATGATGAGACTACAGGAATCTGCCCAGATGGAGATGAGTAAGTGATTTCTTTCAGTCCTAGGTGTTTATAGTATTATCAATGACATTAAGGAAAGATGCTAATTTCTCCTTAGCGGACATGATCGCTAGAATCTGCTGCAGTTTATTTGAAAACAGATTTCTGTAAGTGATTTGTTAATTTTTGGCACATACACTTATATGTAAGCATGTATTCTTTAGGCTATCATAGAGTTAGAAATATGATTTTGCATCGTGACTATCTTTAAAACATAACATAAGAAGCTGGTTTTCTGCACATTTGTGCGAGTATTGTGGTAGGCTTTTTTCAGTTGTGTTTCCTTTTTCTCCTGACAACTTTGAAATTGACCAGTAGGTCCAAAACATACTGTATAAAGGTGGCTTCAAGATTTTAAACTTACGTAAGTTTTGTGAAGACTGATGGGTAGTAGAGGAGAATGGCAGTTTCGTGATGCTTCCAGTGAGAAAAAGCAAAGGAATGTGTTCACTGTTAGTTGTCTGGCTGGCCCATTAGTGTTTGCATTTCCATGGACGTGTCTCTTCTAGATAAAGGCTACAGAGCGTCTTCAGTGAACTTGGGGATGGGTAGAAGCTTTGTGGAGACGAGAATGAGCAAATGGTCCGGTATGGCAGGCAGGCATATATAGAGGAGCTATATTGTGGTCATGTGTCACAGGAGCTATCTTCATTTGCAGGGATGGAAGCAAGGACGGACTTCTGACCAAAAAAAAATTGCAGGAAAACGGCCAGGAAATATGTAGTTATGCTGATCACCTGTTTTAAAAATTGAAGATTAATTATTTTGGTTACTGTAGTGTATAGTAGCACTTGTGACGGATCAGGTGTCTTTTGTGTTATAGGCTGTAGTCATAGAAGAAAAAGGTGGATTTTTCCCAGAAGCTTTACAAACTAAACGACAGAGGTAAGAGAAGGAAAATAACAAAAATGCATTAGGCAGCGTGACAATACGGAGTACCATGCCTAAGCAATATAAACAGCAAAAAGTGTCTCTGAGGGGTGATTTAGAAGAGAACAATTAATTACCTTTTCAGGTGTTTGTAAAGCAGTCCTGCCAATCCTGGGGCAACATGGGCAGTTCTTTGAAAATCGACAAACGAGAATAATGGATGCTCATGTCATGGATTCCTTGGCGACAGAAATTGACCTTTCATTATTGAGTGATAGATCCTGGTTCTAAAGGAGGAAAAAGGAAGCAGTGTTTTAAAAGGATGTTAGCTAGGCATAATTGAATTGTTAGAAGCAAATAAGAGGAGATGTGAGATGTAAACTTTTTTGCTGCAATTGGACTGGAAAGGTTGTCCCCTGCAGTTGCTGAAGATTACTCCCTGGTTAGGAGCCTAAATGACAAACAGGGTGATTATGTTGTCTGACATAATGGAAGTGCAGAGGACTTGCCAGAAAGAAGACCAGTAGTGAGATTCATACCTCTGTTTTAGCATGTTGTGCTTACAGTTTGAATTAAATGGATGGGTTTAGGAGTTATCAGCAAAGAGGTGATAGTTTTCAGGTTTGTATTTTGCAGTGAAATTTCCCAGATGTAGAAGGATAAGAGCAGGGACCAAGGTTGAAGTCCTGCGAGACCCCTCACTGGAGACATAAGAGAATGTTGAAGTTGGAAGATACGCCGCGGGAGGGCTTGAGAGGAAAATGTGAATGTAACTGAATTCCCATAAACAAAGGAGAACAGTGTTTCAAGGGGAGAAAAATTGAGTAAAGCAGACAGTAAATTAAGAAAATTAAGATAGCTGTGAGTAGAGAAAATGGAGTCTGTTTTCTTTGACTCAGTTATAAGGTGAGATTATTGGAGACATTTGTGAGAGACGTTTCAGCTGAACTGTGGAGGCCTTATTGTAGATCTGATCCTGAGAACTGGTGGCTAGAAATGGCAATCAACTATTTTAAGTTGATAGCTCATTGAAGTTAAGGTTGAAGAGAAAATGCGTACACGGCAAATAGTTGGGAAAGGCAAGAGAAGTCAAAGGTAACTTTCTTAAAGGTAGAAGACACCAAAGCATGTCTGTAGTGTCAGGATAAAAAAGGAGGAAAACACCAACATTTCTGAGGACATGCTTACAGTGTGGTAGCATTCCTGTTTCAGAACTCTGCAAAAGAGTATTTTTTTGACGCTATTTTGTCTTCTGCCTAAAATTTAGCCTTTTATTTGGAACAACTTCAAATTCCTATAGAAAGAGACTATAAACAGTAGTGCCAGGACACCTTCGTTTTAAGTTATCTGTGACAACATACTGGTACTTTTTTGGCTTTTATCTATGTCTCTGTTTCTCTGTTCTGCTCATCTGAATACATGGTTAGGTTAATGCAGTTTGTGAGTTGATAGAGAACTAGTGAGAAAGGTAGAGTGATGACACCCTTAATTGTTCTCAGGAACATACTTTCAAGAGAGTTAAAGTAGAAATTGTTGGTTTCACCTGGGCTTGACTGTGGTATTTCTTTCCGAAGTTCAACTTGGAATGAAAAGAAGCCCAAAATTTTAAAGCTGTTTAGAAAAGGACTTTTCTAAGGGTCGCAAATTAAAACAATCTGTTCTGAGAAAGGACCTGTGAGAAAGACTAGATGACTTGCAGAGTCAGAGGGATAGATTTTGAGCAGTGAATAGTGATCCTCCCAATTTCACAAGTGAGGATAGAAGTGATACTTTACTTAAAATCTGATTTGTTTTTCAGCCGTGGTAGTCAACTGATGTCAGATTCTAAAAGACAAGATTATTTTGGATATGTTAGTATCTGTAACGTAAGACTGCTCTGAGAGTGAATGAATTACAGAAGCCTACTTCAGAAGAGCACTTCAAGTAATCATAGGAAGAAATACGTTAGTGCCTCAAGGTTGAACAGAAGTAGAACTATGTAGTTGTTTTCATATGCTGAAGAACATCTAGCCTTTAAAATGGAACAGTTTTATTCTTGAGGCATATCTTTGGAATGTTTATGATGTGAATTAAGAAGAGCATGAAAAGGAAACACACATTTCAGTAATTAGTTAACCTTCCAAGTTTTTTGTTAACATATGTTCTGTTTCATGGTTTATACATCTACTTACTTTGAATAATGTAATGACAGTTTTACTTTGTGAGGTCTGGATGCAGAAAACAAAGCTGATTTCAATAGTTAAATGTTGTGTGTAGACTCCAGTGTTCTTTACTGATTCATGATTAGTAAGTTAGGATTCAGTACAGTTATTTTAAGCTGGGAGATGGCTGTAGAAATATGGACCATGAAATAGATTTGTTTTTCTGCCTGGGAACAACTTTTTTTTAAAAAAAAACAAAACATCTTTGTTCCTAAGGAATAAGTGATGACGTGAGCAACCTTAGTACCAAACTGTGGTACATAAGAACAAGTTTATCAGTTGCAACAATGATAATTAAAATCAGCCATTTTAAATCAAAATACTATTCTTGTTTAAAATTGTGTTTTACAGTGGATTGTGCTCCATTAAAATATTTCCTTAATAAAGTGAAGGTAAGATAAAACAACCCTCTAGTTCATTGAAGGTTGAGTAGAACATCTGTTCTCTGCGTATTTCAGTGCATTGGCTTAGTTTGATACTATGTGTGAATAAGACTATCTACCGTCTAAAAGCTGCTTTTGTTAGTGGGTTTTGCCTTTCTCACTAATGATCCTACGATGAATTGCAGCTGATCAAGAAAGATGTCGGTGGTTAATAGCATAGGTATTATTGTGGTATTGTATGAATAACACATTTTTATGTAAAACATACACATGCAGAATTGGTGCGATGGTTTTACTCTTTGAGGTTTGCATACTGTTTAGTCCCCTTGAGTCACCTTCAGAGCTAGCCCTTCTCTAGTTTTTTACAAGTCTTAGACAAAATTCAGATAACAAACTGTCCCAGTCACACTGGATAGCCTCATTAAAGCATTCGGTTAGTTTCTGGAGGAGGACTTCACCTGTTACGGGACTCTAGGCAACTAGCAAAATGTGCAGTAGGAAAGCTGTGTTTTCAGTAAAATTCAGATTCCGTTAGCTATTGATGACAGAAGTATTGAGTCTTAGAGGAAACAAACCTAGGTTTAATTTAGCAGAAGTAAGAGTCATGTGATGCAGTTTTTAGTTCTTTCCCAGCTTGTATTTGGAATCCATGTTGTCTTTTTGTGGGAAAAATTGTCACCTGAGTATTTCTCCCTCTCTCACATTGCGTACAACGTTGTGCATAGCTTGTCTGACAAGCTGTGTCTATATTCCATTGAATTATCTTTTTTCTTTTTTTAACAGTAATTTAAAAATAATTGAAGGCTTTAACATTTTTTTTGGGACCTCCACTGATAAGGCAATTCTGCTAGGGAAAAACTGCAGGTTATTTATGCAAAAATGTTTGCCCTCTGATAAGGAGCCATGGACTTAAGGAATGAGATATAAACACCTATACACTTCTTGCATGGAAGATAAGACATTTAATTCTTGTTTCCAACAGGAATGAACAAACTCTAGTAGATGAAAATGGAGATGTGAACATTATGCATAAGAATATCACAGAGTATTCTCACCTTTGTGAGGTGTGCATCTATGAGCAAAAGATTAGAGTTTGTAATGAACAGTCTGCTGGGCAAATGGGAACATTTGACCCCTGCAAAGGTTCTGCTAGTGGTGGGACAGTTAGCAATAACAAAAATACAGCCTCACATTGCATTTCCTCTTGTTTAGAGTTCTGTACGGGACTAGTGCTGGCAAACGTTTCTGATTGACTCTTGTGGGTTTTCTCATTTTTCCATATCAGTAGCAATTCTAGCAGAACAGGAGGGCGGCTATTCACACATCACAAAGAATTTCTCATAGAGTTCAGCTGAGGCACTATAATGGGTCCAACAAAGATTGCATCCTGTCTGTCTCTCCACGTAGAGCCAAGAAGTGTGAAAGAACTACTTTTAGGTCCTGAGTGTAGACTGTGCTCCATCTCACACTGACAAAATGAGATGTAGCACTGAATTTGGTATACTTAGTCTTCCCACTAATTAGTTCTGTTGGGATTTAAAGAGATAGGTACAAATCACTAGCTGCAGCCCATTTATCTTGTTTAACAGAATGCTGGTTTTAAATTCCTACAAGGAAGCAACTTGGTTCTCGGAAATCATAAACTGTCAGTTCCTGGAAGTCAGCACAAGCTGCAGGTGTTTAGCACAGAAGGAAAAAAATGTATTATTTTGATGTAAAGATATAAATACCAGACTTGTAAATGTTTCCAAACAATTGCATTTGTTTAGTTTCTAAATAACCCTTTTACAGTGCAGTAGATAAAGCTTAAGGCCGGCATAAATTCTTATGAGTGTTAAAGTGCTTCACTATTCTCCCTCCATTCAAAGTAAAATATTTCTGTGGGACTTTTCATTTCTTGTTCCGTATCACTCTCTAAGCTTTTTGGTGCGGTTTCTTTTTGCTTTGGGATGGGGGAAAGTAGTTTTTGGAGATTAATATTTTTTCAAAACCAGCAGAGACCAAAATTAATTATTCTGAAATAAAGTGGGAGAGAACAGACATCCCTATGTATATATTTTTGTGGGGCTTTTAAGATTTTTTACTATTGGTAGTTGGAATTATAATCCATACACAATGATAGCCATTTTAAAGCATGGATCGTAACATACATAGTTGTTTGCAGAATCACAGAATCACTGGGGTTGGAAGGGACCTCTGGAGATCATCTGCTCCAACCCCCCTGCCAGAGCAGGTTCATCTAGAGCAGGTTGTGTCTGAAAAATTATTAGTATATGTACAAAGATGTATTGCCGATGTAAAAATTGTTCTCTTCCTTTTAATAGAAGAGTTATTTTAGATTTCCACTGAGATTGTTCAGTAAGTTCCATGTCTGTAAAGAGCAGGCAGGAAAAAAATATCACCGTGCTTCAGTTACCCCTTGATTTTACATAACAATAACATTTAAAATAAAAATAAAAATTCTTGTACCTCTTAGTGTGGAAATTATTTGAACTTGTATCAGTATGGAAGATGTCATTCCTTAGCTCAGATGATGGTGTTGCTTACAGGGGTGCTTACTAGATTTATTAACAATATCTTTGTGAGCCAGCCTGCTACAAATTCTTATAACTTTAGCAGAGACTAAGAAGTAGATTAATGTTTTTCATTTTGAAGGTGATCTGTGATGGTGGTTTGTTTGGGACAATTTTTGTTTGAAGAATCCTACAAAGTTACTTGTTATAAGTTAATAAGAGGTAGCGCATAATTCAGAATTAAATTATTAAAAACAAAACTCAAAGCAATGCTGTAACTTTCCTCTTTCTATTATGTAGTTGCCCTTACCTGCATCGAACAACAGGGGATACAGAAAGGAAGTATCATCTCAGATATTACAAGACTGGAACATGCATTCATGAAACAGATGCCCGGGGTCACTGTGTGAAGAATGGAATTCACTGTGCCTTTGCTCATGGTCCGCATGACCTTAGACCACCAGTATATGATATAAGGTAGTCTTGTTTCAAATTCTTCATACTAATTAGCAGGAAATACCACTTATCTGTTATCACCACATACCAGAAAATGCAGTATGCTTTGCATTAAAAATAGACTTACTTCTGTAACTGTAAACATAAGAATACAATTCACGGTGCATCATGATAGCAGATAGAAGCACACTGGGAAATACAAATACTTAGGTTTTGTAATTTGCAATTTCAAGAGCCTTATAAGTAATTCTTATGACTGATAAAAGACCAGATACTCTGCCTTTTGTTATTTATGCCTTGTAAATTTGCATGTGGTTTTTACATTCACAAATTTATGATTTTGTTAACCACCTTTCAGGTTCTCAGCTTGTATGTTCGGCATTTTGCCTACTGATGTTGCATTTTTTAAAATTATATTGTATTTTTTCATGTATAAGGTATCAGTGTTATTTTCTGCCTCTCTAATTTATAATCAAGTTATTGTTGAAAGAAGGAGCTTTGTGAATCAGGGCAGTGGCAGGTATGAGTTTAGTTGTGGCCAAAGCTGGGAGATGAGTGTTGTTGGGAGGTATTATAAATGGGTGGAAGGGGAAGTCTTGCTACAGAAAGTGGTCTGTATTTACTCAATAGGAAAGGATACCAACTCCTAGAGAGCTTTGAAACCCTGGAGGGTGACAAGTATCTCCTAATGGACATGGGAAGAGCATTCTGGGGAAGTATCACTTTATGCTTGCCCTATTCTTATACTCTTCCCTAGGCATCTGCTATTGGCCACTGTTGGAGACAGGATTCCAGGCTAGATGAACCTTTGATCTGAGCTGGTACGGCTGCTATCTTACATTCTTAACTTTGTTATCCCTTATTCCAAACCATCTGTTGGGAGATGATAGCTCTCCCTTCACAATAATTTTAGTAAAGTTAGTGCCTTTTCAGGAATTTTATAAATAGTTAAATTCATATTTTACCACAGAAGTCACTGCTGCATTGCCTGGTCACATACTGTTTAGTTATATATAGCTTTTCTTTCCAGAAGACTTTCTTCAGCTAGCTAGCTGATGCTTCTTCTGCAAGACATCTGTCCATTTTCTTTTTCTTCTTTTTAACTTTCCTCATTTAGCATACACAGCATGGTGCCACGTCAGTCTGAATACAGAATGCTTAGTATCTTTGTAATTTTTTGCATTGTATTAGAATGAGGAACCAATGTATAGCAAGACTGAAACCAAGCTCCATTCTCTAAATGTCTTTTAATGTGTTAGATGCTTGTTTGTTGGTGATTGGCTGCATATAGAGCATCAACAGGAGCTGAAGACATTTGTGGTAGGAGTCTATGTTTAATGGCTTGAACTTACAAGTAGGCTGCCTTAAACTTCTTTGGTGTTTGTGAAAAACAGTTGTGTGCCATTGCTTCTCCTGATTTCAGGCATCCAGCATTCATAAGGAAGTCCAAACAGTCAGGTCTTATTTTTTCTTCGGTGGTCTTTTTGCTCTATGGTGGACACAGGTATTAGGGTTTCTTCATTTTAAGTGAAGAGAACAGTATAATCACTGGTGCAGACGTTAACTTTATTCCCCTTAATAGCCTTGCTCTTCTACACATCCACTTTAAAGAAAAAGCACTCTCTAGGAGCTATCTGTTTTCCTTCTCATTACCTGCACCTTTTCTGAATCTGTAAAAGAAAGATTTTGACTGTTTGGAAGGTTTTAGGCTTGGCTTTGGGTCTGTCTTGTCTTCCTTTCCCTTTGAGATTTTCTTTCTTGGGAGATACTTGGGGTGTGGGAAGTTCTTGAAATGGTATGTAAATGATATCATAACTAGTTACATTGTAAACCACCACACCTTTCAAACTCTTTTCAGAGATTCTGAGTAGGAGTATTTTGGTATAAGAGGTAAGCTGCTTGAAGATTTGTGTCTAGAGAAAGCAGTGCCAATTGAAGGTAGAGGCCTTTGATTCTGATAGAGTATTATAGATCCACCTCTGGTATTTGATTCCTCACTTTGTTTCTCCATTGCTTCAAAGTCTGCCTAATATAATTATGCTATAGTATCTTTTTTTTTTTTTTTAATCTTTTGTACTGATTTGCCATTGTTGAATCTCTGTACAGCTTGATTTTACTAAAATGGTGTAATAAAATTGTCTCGTATTTTTGGTAGAGGTTTCATACCACTAATAGAATACCTTTTAGTTTGGTAGTAATCATTCTGATCTTTTAGCAAGCTTGTGGTTGCTTAGTTGCAAAGCAGTTGTAAATTCTTGCAGAAGAGGTTCAGTTTCCTCATAATGATTGTTGTTTATTACCAGGTCTCCTGAATGTCTTGACAGACTTTTTGCAAAATCTCACAGGGAGCCAAAAGTACTTTGGCTACTTTTATATGATGTAGTATTCAATAGCTATATTTTGTACCTTCCTTCAGTCACAACTTTTCCAAGACAAAGAGTCTTATGGTATTTAATTCTCCCTCATAGAGGAGTTCTGTATTTCTGATCATCCTTATTGCCCTTTCTGTGTCTTTTTTAGTTCTACCATGTCCTATGTGGCAGTGGAATATCAGAAATTAATACCATATTCAAAATGTCAGCACACCAGCATACAGCAGTACAGATGGGCATTGCTGGTACAAACATTGTCTGTGTATGTAATGCCAGTGTTCCTTCATGTGTTCTCTTTGATTTGTGTGGCATGGTTATTCCTTACGATTGTTTGCCAGCTTCAGCAGAAGTAATGGTTTGAAATACAGTCAAATTAATTTTTTTTACAATTTAGGCTTGTTGAGAGCTGAATTAAATGACAGAATTTTGATAGACTTGGACAGGATTATACCTGCGACAGATAGGATTAGTGTACCTATACAGTTTAGCAGTGTTATTTTCTTTTCCCCATTCCAGAGAACTTCAGGCACAGGAAACCTTACAGAATGGGCAGCTAGGATGCGGTGAAGGCATTCCAGATCTGCAACCAGGAATTTTAGCAAGCCAGGCAATGATTGAGAAGATCCTTAGTGAAGATCCAAGATGGCAGGGTAACGTTGCCATGTCTCCTTTTTCTGTTTCTTTATTGGTATTTGATCCAGTTTGTTGATCCTGGGTCTTCATCTGGGAGAAGTTCAAAAGCCTTTTTTAACAGAGTAAAGAATTGGTTAATATAAGTAGTACGGATATTTGTGAACAAGTTGTACTGTCTGTCACATTTATATTCAGACTGCATTTTGAAAATGTTTTGTTTTCAAAACGTTTAATAGGTCTTTTTCAGTTTGCTTGATACAAGCATTGCTAATCTGTGTCAATTGAATAAATGTTCTTAAAAGTCAGTAGGAGCTCTGTCTTGTGCTAAGTAGTAATAATGATTAGACCCTTCAGTTTTTGAGTCATTAATAGACTAGTTAATGGACCATTATTCTTTGCTGATCTTGACTAACAGGAACCAAGTAGAATATTAAACAGAAAATTGGAGCAGAATATTAAAATACAAGAATATCTTGAAAGCATTCTATTAGATCTCTTAAAGTAAATCCAATTGCCCTAGTTTTCTTAATGCTTTCAAATTTGGTTCTCATGTTCTTGGTTTAGACTTGCTTATTATGTAGCCAAAGATGATAGTATCAATTGGATATTATTAGAGCTCTTGCCCAAATTTTACTCTAGAAAGACTGCTGGCTACAATTACTTCCACAGTATTCACGTGGGGACAGTAACACAGGAAGAGGTCACGTGAAGATGCTGTCTCTAAAGAATTCAAGGGGAGATAATGGTATGATTCTTGTCCCCTCTATATTTTTTAAATCTGCTATAGGGTGAGTTCCAGCCATTTAAGTACTAATAATGTGTAGAGCTTAATTGTCAGCTCTAAATCAAAAAATATTGGATGTTCAATGTAAAAAACCAGCAAAATTGACCAACTACAAGCACTTTTATTGCATTCCTTGCAATTCCTTGCACAGGTCTGTGTTATATAATGTTGTATGGCCCCTGTCAATCTCTGTAAGTATGGTAAGATTGCACATAGTTTCTGGGGATTGAAAATCATCCAACTAGTGATTTCAGCCTTATTTTCCTAAGTCTTTAATGAAACTATTGAAAAGAACTGAACAGAGAATAGACTCCGTGTGATACTCTGATTAATAATCTTTGCTATTTGAAAGTACATCATTAATGACTCTTTGAGAATGTTTCTTCAGCTAGTTTTCCACAAATCCTACAAGGGTCTTGTAGTATTGTGCAGTTCGTTTTTGAGAACATCTCAGGCTAAAAGGTTTGCTGAAGTCAAGATACATGACATTGAATGCTTCTGTTTTACCTACATCCATTTTCCCACCTTAGGAAGAAGTTAGATTGGTTTGACATGATTTACTCCTCGCAAACCCATGCTTACCGTTAGCTAAATTGTACCTTCTAATTTATTTACTTGCTCCATTGTTTTTCTGAATTTTTCTGTTTCTAGACAGAACCTTGTTTGTCATCTCCTAGTTCCTCCTTCCTGGAACCAAAGATGTAGACACAGAGGCAAAGGTAGAGAAGAGGCTCTAGAATTTGTCCAGGAAGATTTTACTGGACAGCCTTAACATGCCTTAACATGAAAGCAGTTTTGTTGAAATAAGGACTGTCAACACTAAACTTAAGAGAAATCCAGACATAAAATTGTTTAAGTTTCTAGTGTTTGTCATACTAAAATGAATAATGTATTTTCAGGTATTCCTTTTCAAAATGTTGAATGTATATAATGAGAATTTCGGGATAGTTTCTCTACCCATAAATTGCTAGTGCTTTATTTGTGTACTTTATTGTAATATTTCTATTGAATGTAAAAGCAATGAAGATTGCTTTGCATGTAAATGTATTAGACTTTTATTTTAAAAAATGCAGGACTCAGCCCAAGTTTATAAGAATGGAGGGGTCTGTGAATCATAATTTTTTTACAAAAAGCAGTGTGATACCTAAGCTCGCTAAAGACACTCTGCATACAAAAATTAGTTGTTTATTTCTTTTAATTGTTGACCTGTTTACAGACACAAATTTTGTATTAGCTGGCTACAAGACAGAACAATGTACCAAGCCACCCAGACTCTGCCGCCAGGGTTATGCATGTCCACACTATCACAATAGCCGAGATAGAAGACGAAATCCCAGAAAATTCAAATACAGGTACATAAATACATATTAAGAATAGACTTTTTGGTCAGTCAGACAGTTGTTAATGAACTGATCTGTTTGGGTTCTTCTGTACTGCAATTGGATATTCCTAATGCAATAAAAACACATCTTTCCCAATAGCCTTGCTAAATTTTTTTGGGGGAAAAAAAGCATCTGTTCAGAATGATCAGACAGTTCTAAAGACAAAGACTGCGAAGCTGTAATGGAAATTTCCTTCTTTCTTGTGAAGAATGTAAACAATTCTATAATTCTTAGCAAAAATTGGAATCACTATGTCAAACCTTCTTTGTTATGAAAAGATCAAATATAATCTTTGGGGTTTTTTTATTTTGTTCTATAATTTTCTATTTCTGAGCAATATTTTTAGGACAAAAATCTAATGCATCGCCTCCCTTACTTTTCATCATTACGTCATTCATCATTACTTCATTTTACATCATTGTCATACACTGTGCTTTCTTCATTGTTTTTGGTGGTTTTTTTGTGCAGTGATACAAAGTTTAGAATTGATGGGCTTTGCTTGACAGTCTCGGGACTGGGAATAAATGTCATTAGACAGGAGATAGATAGAATCCTACTAGTTCATCTTTCTGTCAAATAATTTCCAAAAAGTCAGAGTCTCTCAGAATTTGCAACTTTATAGGTCCCAGAAACTAAGATGCTCAGATTTAGTGGGAAATTTTTTAAGACTTCTACTAAGAAGTATATACAAACATGCTCTGGACATCACTTTTTTCTAGGTCCACTCCTTGCCCCAATGTAAAACATGCAGATGAGTGGGGTGAACCTTCAAGGTGTGAAAGTGGGGATAACTGTCAATATTGTCATTCTCGTACAGAGCAGCAGTTTCATCCTGAGGTAAGAACTATGTTTCTACTTATTTTTAGCAATTTCAAATTTATTATGGATTAGATTATCTATTAAAGATATTATTTATGAAAAAACGTGACATTTCATTCAACACTTCCAGTTGTTGAAGTATGTGCTTAAGCAGAACAAAATTTGCTGAGAAATAGTTATTTGTAGTGCTGTGATTTTCACTGATAGGCATATTTATGGTACTGCTTATGAAAAATTAATTGATAGTCTCTGGATTTGGGCATAAATAAATATTTTCTTGTTTTTTACCTAACTTCTTGGATTAGTAATGAAGTCAGAGTAGTAATTGCTACTCAATAACTTGGGACAAATTTCTATTTTAAGTATAGTTAAAAGTCCTCGTTTGAGGTAGAACAGAACCAATTTTCTTTTTGTTAATTTTACTTTTCACTTAAGCCTCTTCTAACTGACTGAAATTAACAGCATATTTTTCAGACAGTGTCTGCTTCTAGCAGATAAAGCCTGATGTTTATAGTTGGTACCAAGGGATGCTGTGCAGAGAGGCTCTTGCTTATACACTTATTGCTATAACAACCAAGGTCAGCTAACTCTCTTATATACCAAGTTGGAGGTTTGGAAGCAGAAAAGCGTAGAGGGGTCACTCCTGCGGGGAGGAGTGTGCAGGACAGGTGACCCAAAACTGACCAACAGTGTATTCCATCTCCTCTGCCTCATGCTCAGTATAAAAACTGAGGGATCGAAGGGGTCAGCTTCTTTCTTCAATGGCTGGAATCCAAGGAGGACTCTTGTCTGTTCGTCTGCCTTTGATCCCAATCCATACATTGCCCAATTGAGATCCGGGATCCAGTTCCTGTCCGTTACTGAGTCCAGTCTGGGACTTTCTTGGTCCCTGACGTGATCATCATCCTGGGAGCTCAATACTGGTTTTGTGTATATTGTATATATTTCATTTTTTTCTTATTGATAGTATTATCTTTTCTTTTTATTATTAATATTTCATTAGTTCTAGTTTTCAACCCATAAGTCTCTCTCCCTTATTCTCTCTCCCTTCTCTTCTGAGGAGGGAGAGAGAGGTTAAAGAGAGCATCTGTTGTTCATTTAGTGGTGAGCCCAGCCTAAATCATGACATTAAAAAAAGCTTTTTGCAAATAGTTGAGAGAAACTGAATAGGTCAGGACGAGGTGGAAAGAGCAGAAAACTTTCCTAGTGGCTGAAGTAGGACACTCCAGAAAAACAAGGTGATTTTAGGCAAAGTCATTGTAACTTTGTTGGATGCTTGAGTGTAACAGTGAAATGCTAGGGAGGAGAGCAGTGCCATGCAATCTGCTGAGATTTAATTCTCATGCAACACTATGAAAATATTAAATATGCCAGTTAATGGAAACAAACATGATATTGAAAAGACATGTTATGCTAGAAGCTGCGTGTACAACATTGGATATCTGTTTTCATTTGAGGACCTTTGAATTAACATGAAGAATTCACAACAGGATGTAATTTTTTGCATTAGGAGGTTCAATACTTAGTAAGGTACAAGCAAAGACCATTCAAGCAATTGCTAATATCTCTTCCAAGTATGAAGATTATTGAAGAAATCTCAAGACCATACTGGGAAAGGAATTCTTAAAATACTGACTCCAGGATTGTTGCAAGCTTCATATCATACATTCCCTATCATAAGTTGACCAGCTGCATCTTTATACTAAATAGGTGTCATCTATCTCTACTCTTGAGATGCTGCTCCAGAATTTCACTGTCCTGATTACTGGAGATTTTACAGTCCAGATTTATTTCAGATCGTCTAATTTCTTCTGCATCGTATTCTAGCCCTTTTTCTGTAGTAAAGATGTATTCCTGCTTTTATTTACGACAAAGCTGTGAATGAAAGTGCTAAAATAAGTCACAAGCTGAGCCTTGAGTTCTGCTACTAATTTTGTCTGCTACCTTCCTCTTTCATACCCTCTGTTGTAATCTCTCCATTAGTCAGTTTAACACAGATATGTAACATTGGTAAGAGTCTTGTTCTTCATTATCGTAATTAATTAATCTTACCACATCTGTTATTGAAGTCCTTACTAGAATGACCACATTTCCGTTTTAGAGGAGGACCTTTGATTTATCAAAGTTAAATGGTCAATCTACCATGATGTGCATCTGCCAAATGTACTTTAATTTTATCCCATTTCTTTCTGTCTTTTCTGTCTGGTGACAGACAGAATTATTGGTGGACATGCAGTGGCCTGAATCAGCTATTTTCGCTCTTTTCAAACATATGTGAGCTAAACTTAATATACCTCGGTTATATGTGCTACTTCTGACGCGACAGCTTTATTAAAAGCACTTGCTGACTGCATGTGTCTTATTTGCCATTTTTAAGAAAAATTCTGATGTAACAATTACCTAATTCATTTCCTGTTTTTGAACTGATGGTGATTTGCTTCCACGTCAACTGTTGTCATCTCAGTCTTTGCTTTTTTCCATTAGCTGTGCTGCCTTTGTTGTAATGTTGAACACAATTCCTACTGATAATCAAGGCAGTTTGGTGGGGATAGTGTTATCACCTCACCTAATTATCGGTCTAGTATTTAATTTCACAGAAACTAGCAACGTGCCTGCACTGAAAGAGGAGTTTTCATTTAGCACCATACCCTGTGATCTTTTCCCTCCTTTGCTCCAGCTCTAACTTTCATCTGGTTGTGTGTTTAGAGTGGAAATTCCATACAGCTTTTGTACCTCTGGCTTGAGGATTCAAAGCACTCATTCAGTTCATAACGAAATTCAGTCCATTTAATGGTGGTAATCAGCTGCCTTCATTCCTCAGTCTACTTATTTAATGTCAGTAACATTAGTTCAGCCTTACTTTTTTATGTCCTTTAATTTGAATTAATACTCACTTTATCCAACATTATCTTCTCTTTCTGGATGTTTTCAAGTATTCGTTCTTTACCAAATTCAAATAAAGAATATTGTCATTGCCTCTTGGCTCGGTGGCTATTTTTTGAAGAAATCTTTTGGTTATCACATTCAGGAGGAGCTTGATTCTGCTCTTAATAAACAGCAACCGTGTTCTTCTCTAAGTCTTCTGTGACAATTTAGTTCTTTGAGTTTGCACTCTGTCTTGTAATATCTATATGTGTAGGTGATGTGGCCATCTCCAGAATCAGTCTTTAAGGTGCAAGCTGTGCCCCAATAGTATTTTGGTATTGTCTATATTATCACTTCTTGTATCTGTAGCATTTACCAGAAGGCATTCTGTACCATCTGGGTAGCTCATAGGATCAGGAAGGCTATTTTTTGGCTAGGACCTCAAACTAAGACCGAACTTCCAATTATGTCTTTCGTTGAAACCATTTGGAAGTCAGCACTTCTCATTTTTTTTCTTCTGCATCATGTGTACAGCATTGGGGGGTTGTGTTTAACCAATAAACAGAGAACAGAAAAGAAAGAAGATGGGTCCAGCTTCATTTCCTAGTTTGGGTGTGGTATCCACAAATGACTCCCATTTTTTGCAGTGTCTGTGATAGCTCCTCGTGAAATTGGTGGAAAGATCAGTCCCACTGTTGTGTTTGTTAAGTGTGCCATTTGGGTGAATACTTGTCTACAGCATGGATTTTTTGTTGCTTTTTCAGTGTTCAAGGGAAAATAAATTATTTGTAGAGTGATAAGCATCAGCAATAATTTTGTGATTTAGGAGTTTACTATAGTTTCTTGGATGATCTTTGGGTTATGAATGAAGTAGTAGTGAATATAGCAACTAAATTTTCAGCCTCAATTCAAAATCACTTTGAGAGGGAAATTTATCTAAGATGCTTAAAATAGGTCTAAAATAAAGAGCTTACAGAACTAGTTGCTGATTTTTTTAATACATAGTTTCATTTTTCATGTTTGCTCTAAGGCGGGAGTCCAAGGTAAACATTTTTTTTACACAACATATGCAGAAGTGCCAAAGAAGTGGCATTCTGAACTAAGAATTGTTGCTTATCGAGCTATGAATCGTTCAACTGGCACTGAAAGCCAAAGACCAGAGTACCAAAGTTTGGGGAACCAAAATGATCCCTCTGATATTTGCCACAGACTTGCAAATCACCAGAATTAATTTTCTAAAGAATCTCTGTGCTTTTAAATAGGTTCTTAATATTCTTCTAATATGATCCCAGCCTTGTGAGATCCAAAGATCATCAAAATCCTGACAGAGCAACAAATTGAATCTTGCTCTTACTAGAACTAATACAAACATTGCTGTCATGAACAGTCAGTATTACTTCCCAATCAGGTTAGAGAAACATATTTGAACGTTAGGATAGTTCGAATATTAGAGGTGTCCTAATGAAGGAACTGTGTTGAAAAAAGCATATTGGTTTTGTTTGTGGTTTTTTTTTTCATCTGTGTGAGCTGCACTACTACATACATCATTTCTCCTGAAAGATTTCTTAAAAGTGGTGTAAATGACTGAACATTTTATTCCCGATGTTTGACTTCTTTCTATACAACATGTAAAACCAAAGCAATTTAAACAACGTTTTTCTAAAATATTATTGTTACTTACTATTTATTATTACACAGAATAATACAGAATAATACAGACTTATACAGGAGGGTTAAGATTCTCTTGCCTCAGATTTACTTTTCTTAAAATTCTGCTCTTCGCTTTGATTTTTATAAATGGTCATTAAGAACTGAATTTTCTGAGAAAATGGTAATACATATTGTTAGTAAATATTCAGAATTTTTCATTTAAAGGTTCTAAACTTTTCTAACTCTTCTGTCATTATGTAACAAATGTGTTTAGGTTAACCACCCTTCTGTTTTGTTTAGATATATAAATCTACAAAGTGCAATGACATGCGCCAAACAGGTTACTGCCCGCGTGGTCCATTTTGTGCGTTTGCACATGTTGAAAGTAAGTAAAAGAGCTGTTATTTTGTATCTGTGTTCATAAAAGTGAACCATCATTTCTAAGCATCAGTAACAGAAGTGGCTTAACATCGTTAATTTTAATGCATAAATGGCATTTGATGTCACTTGTTTTTAGAATTTTATTCCGTGTTTTCTAATACTGTACATTGCTATGGGAGCTTGCTGCATTTGCATCAAATTTGCATCAATAGTAAAACAGGAAGTGCTTTTCTTTACAACTCTAGCTTGTCCTTGTAACTTTTTGAGCTTGATTTGCCAATTTTCTACACACATGCTTGACTTTTTAAACTATATTAGCTGTCCTATTGAAACCTGTAGTAAACTTCTCAGGTAAAAGTTAAACATCCTTGCAAGTATTTGCAGAACTAGGGCCTTAGCTAAACTGAAAAAGAACACTGAGAAAATTATGTTGGCTGTCTTCTTTCCTCCATAGCCCACTTACATCTTCACTGCACTCAAACTATAAACTATATAACTCAAACTGTTAGAAACAGAAAAAGGGACCATTTTTTTCCAAGAGAGCACTCAATTCTTCAGTATGCATCTACACACATTAGTTCTGGGTATGCATCATCAGATTCTTTTTGATAGTAGTATCAACTTAGGTTACCCCTACACTCTTTCTGCACTCCAGAATGTGAAGCGTGCAGTTGCTGCAACAACTATTCATGCCTTCTTTTAAGTTGTGATGCAAAGCAGAACTTGAAGCATTTCTATGTAACTGGTTTCTTATAGGTGATAAATCTTTTCTTTTTTGATTATGTAGGTTTTACTTGATTATGTAATCATTAAAACATCATATTTATTCTTCAGAAAGAAGAAAAAAGGTCTACTCCTATCTTACTTTTTGCCTTCTGCTTCTAGAGCTGGAAAGAGGGATGAGAGACCCTACCAATTTTGGAAAGCTCCAAATTTCTGCAATTCAGTAGTATTTATCTTATGATTCTCTGATGATAAGTAATGGCAGTCTCCTCTCTCTGTCTAACCTGTCTAGGCAAATGAGATGTTCTATACAACCGTTTATTGTGTCACTTGCTTACCTAAAAGAGTTACAGTGAATAGTCATTCTTGCTGCCCACAGCTCTTGTTTCTGAGAATCTGTGGTATGGTCAACTTGTCTTTTAACTTCTGTGGGATGATCAATTTTAATTTTCTGTGGTTTTGTTAATCAGAGAAGAGGAAGGATGAATAACCTCCTGTATTTCTTTCAAGAAGCTCATTATTCAAGACCTAGCAATTCTTCAAAATGTTATGGCAATGAAGTCCGTATTGACTGTTTCTTCACATCAAAAGTAGCTCACTGCCTTTGCTTTTGTGCTGTTTCGAACTGAATGCTGCCTCCCTTCTTGCCTCTGCAGCATGGAGAGTCTACAGGATAAACTCAGCAGAACTCTTGGATATTGGAGTTCTTTTGAGACCCCATCATGATCTACTTGTGTGTGCCTTGATCACTACTAACTTTAACAGTCAAGTTGATGCTTGATTCCTATGGGAGGAATAATTCTCGCCAGAAGCTGTCATTGACAATAAACAAGATTTCCATCTCTAAGGGAAAGTTAAGTGTTGCTCAGGCTAACGATAAAGAGGGCTGAAGGAAAGTCCAAACTTAACAATTTGCTGATGCTGTTCTCCTTACGGGGTATCTTTCCAATCCATTGCTAATCCTTCTACCCCAGCCCTGTCCTTTCTTCTGCTCTGTAGGATGAACTCTTGTACTCTTTAAAAATCCCAGAACTCTGAGAGAATTCCTGAGACTTTGGACATGTTAGAAGTGCTAATTGAGAAGCAGCAGCTTAATTTTCTCTACGTAGTCGCATTAGACAGAATTTTATCTCCATCAGAAGAGACTTACATGGCTCAACCAGCATGCTCTGGACCTCTTTGGCTTGCATCATCTGGAATGAAGACTCTGTAAGCAGTAAATCTTGACAAATGAACTTGAAATCTTGCAATAGCACCCTCCCCCAGTCTCTAGTAGTCTGAATAATCCATCAGAAGTTAAATATTTGGTTACTGTCAGCAGCGATGCCTTTCTACTGTTGGCAACAGCTTTAAGCTTAGTTCAGCAGCTGACATTCTGCCTCCTCTGTCCATAGAATAATATGATTTCTGTTCTTTCTATATTAGGGAAGGGGGAGAGAATTGTTTCAGAGCTGTAGATCTTGTCATTGGTATGAAAAGCATGAAACTCTTGGTTCATGGATCTCTTTGAATCAGAAATTATGGATGTTCTGCACCTGCACTTCAGTGAAGCCCTAGCTATGTGGAACGGGTAGAGGAAGATTTCCCACCATTCATACATGTATCTCAGCAATTTTTATCATTCTATGCGAAATAATTTGTGGAAGCACACGTTCTCTATAATAGCATTCCTGGGCTTCCCTCAATGACTTCCTCAGAACCAGCTGACCATTTTTTTTCCCTTTTCTCCCTCCTTTGTGAAGATCATGAGGAATATTGCTATTCCGTCAAGACTGCTTTTCCCTTGAGGCCTTGGCTGCAGACAGTAGTTTCTTATAAATGTCACTCGTTGTTTTTCCCCTCACTGGCTGAAGCCCTTGGTCCAGTGTAGTCCCAAAGACACTTTGTGATGACAGGAGGGAGGGCACCTGGTCCTGAAAAGTAGAGAAGTAGTGGGATCTGACATATCTCCCTGACACCCTTTGCAAAATGGAGAGTAGCTAGGGTATGTTGGGATGCTTCAATAACAGACTCTCTTAAAATAATGAACAGCTCTCTGTGGCACTTAGTTGTCCACTGACTGCCTGATGACAACTGGCACCTTAACAAAAAATAGATTTCTTTTTGAAACAGAAACACGGCAGACTGAAATTCTGCTGGCAAGAATTTGGAAACACTTCAAAGAACACATCTCCTGTATAACAGCTTCTGTTTCTGAAGTGATTTGCCTTCAGATTGTTTGTCCAAGACTGTTCTCTTCTGTTAGTGCCAAGATTGCAATAATGAAAAAACTTACTTCTGACTTCATGAAAGATGGGATTCTTCAGGCCAGACCTAGCCTGACCATGGTAACTCTTATATTCATAAAACCCAAGCCTTGGTAGTGCAAATTCGAAGGAGGCTATATGGCTGAAAACGTTGTATCTCATACAACCCTAGTTGTATCTCCTGAGTATCAACCTGAGCTGTATCTCGTACAACCCTATTTCTATGTTCCTAGGCTACTGCTACATAATCCCTGAAGCACCATTGCACTGGCTTTTTGAGGGCTCTGTCCTAATCTCTCTGAGCTTCAGTGATCACCATGAGATAGACCACCACGTGAGACTGTTGCTTTTCTGTCAGTTGCAGCCTCCTACAACAGCTATAGGTCTTTGAGAAAAATATGGTCAGACTGGGAGAGGCTTACACTGTAGGATTTGTACCTTTTGTGCAGCTGGCCACAAACTGTGATGTTCACTCCTGGAAGAAATTAGAATGATGTAGAAGCACACATTCTGAATCTAATGTGTCTGTTTGACTTAATAAGCAGAATAGCAAAAACTACTTATGCTATTCTCCCTAAATCCTTTGGAAAGAGAAAAGAGAGATTATTTCTCTTTGAAATGTTTGGAAGCAGTCTTACAGTACCCTTTTAGGGTGGTATGACTACTTACACTCATTTATAGAATATTGGACAAGTATGTGGTTGTGTCAGGGAAAAAAACTAAGGAAGATTTAAGAGAGCATGAATCAGATAGTGCTGTTCCTATGACAGTGTGAGGGTTGACTGGACATAAGCTGGCTGACTGGACTTGCTCTGGGCAAGCAGCTATACAATGAGATGATATGTAGTGAAACTGAGAGTAAATTACAAAAAATCAGTGTATCCGTTTCTGGCTTCCCAACTGTTCTTTACACTGTCATTCTGTAGGAGGAACAGCAGAGGTCTAGTGACATCATCTTTGCAATCTCTAGGGTTCCTTTTTTTTTTTGCCTTTGATGTGGCTGGACTGGTCTTGCGTGTATAGTGGTACTTACTAGTAGCTTTTTCCTTTCTCTTTTGTGAGCCACATCCATATTTTTGTAATTTACACAATAATGGAAATATTTGGTAAAGCACTGGACTGTATAGTAAGAAGGCCATGGAGCTGTGATAAATCAAATGCTAGATAGAAAAAACCCACATCATTAGAAACAATCCTTAGCTATGCTGTCTCCGCTGAAGAGAGCTGTCTATATATCTCGTACTCATTTTGTTTCCTACTATGGCTTGTACTTTCATACACTCTATCAGAGCTACTTATTGTTTCTAGTAGAGAGAAATGTTTAAATTTTATTTTTAACTGTAGTTTATCATTACCCCTTCAGAAATGCAGTAGTAGCTAGAGATGAAAAAAAATCTTGCCATACCTGTAGAATTTATTAAGAGATTTTGTTTTCAATCTTGACTTCCTTACTTTGATGTCTTGTGTACATGGATTATGAGGTGAGGAATGTTATTAACTGTAATTGCTTACTAAAGTAAACATTTTTTTGTTAACTCATCATTTGCCTGTAAAACTAGAAGTCTAAATCTCCTTAATATATTGCACATTTAAAGAATCAAATATCTAAGATGTTTAATAGTTTAACAAAGTAGCCTTTGGGGAATTGCAAAGTTACTGTTCACTCACCTTGAGTTGGATTTTCTGGTATGAAAATCAGCAAGTCATCGGTCACAATTTACTTGTAAGTTAATAATGAACTTCCTCAAAGGTTATTGTTCCTTTTTAAGTTACATAGTACAAGTCTCTTATTCCCTTCAAATTGTTTTATGATTAAGTCAGTTGGTTCTAGACTGGAAAAAGAAGACAAAGAACCCTATAATTATGATGCCATTGTTACCTTTCCTGTCAGGGGTTCTAAAAATGTTGTCTTTAAACCCCGGTGTGATAGAAATTCTGGAAAAGAAAGCAAAATCTAGAATACTTTAAATATATGAATTTCGATCTACCTCTCACCAATTTTTGATGGAGCAAGTAAATAAGAGTATCAAATTTGTTAGTAGCCACAAATATGTAATGGTGAATTATATTATTCTTACCTTGCCTTTATGCTTATATTTAAAGAAAAAGAGAGAGATTTCTTGTGTGTGATTGATGTATCCATGTGACAGGTGCTGTGTTTGGTACTAGGTATGTAATTGTTAAATTCACACAGCTAAGTATCAAATCTGTGTGTAATTTGTTGGGGATTCCTTCAACAGAGGACACCATGAATGTAGTCATACTGCAAACTGGTTGTCAATCAAAGCCAGGCGCTCACCTGTTTTCAACAGACAGCATAGGAATTGCAAATGAATGGAGCAGCAGTCTTAACTCCACAAACAGCATTACAAATAGCAGTGGGCAGTCTGGAAATGTAAGTGTAAATAATTCTGGAAAAGTTACTAATAATAATCACTGTGCCAATATACAATGTTTATTTTACTTCTTAAACGTCTGGTTTTTATTTCTTTGTACTTCAGCAAAAGAGAAGAAAAATCACAGCTATAGTAAATGTCAGGCAGTAATATTTAACTGGTACTGTAAGTCTAAGTGGAATGTCTGCCCTTGGCACCAGATTTAACTATGTATTATTTGTGTTTTCTGCTGTTGTTTTTTTGTCTTTAGATGCAGTACTTTGAATGCTACAGAGAGGAACATCATTGTTAATCAAGTATACAACTACAGGACAGCTTAATTTACATATGTCTCTTTTTTCTATAGGAAAGGTTTCATTCGTGGAAGATCTTGCCTGATCCCAGCCCTCTTCTCTGCCCTAATTTGTTAACATTAGGAATGAACTGATGTCCTTCCTGAACATGCTTTATACTTAAAGCTTCTTACAGCGATGCAGTACATGCAGTGTGTTTGGTAGTAGAGAGGTGTTTGATTACAAGCGTGATAAACGTAGTTTATATTAGCAAATTTTATCAGTTAAGGATGGGGGAGAGGAAGGAGAGAGAGATACATTGCAGAGTTTTTATTATCTTCTTTTTAGTATCGGTTGGAATAGATCCTTCTGTTAGGTTTTATGTTTGTTGCAAAATCATATGTATAGATAGTGACACCTCTCTTGTTCTCTCCTGACTTGTGTTTTTCTTACCTCATTTGCAGTGCAGAGTTATAAGTACATACAGATTTATTCCCAGACTTTTCACTTCTAGCTTTCCAGCACTGTTGATCTATACTGTTTGGTTAGAAACCAGGTAAAAGGACGTATTTTAAATAATGTTTAAAAGGAATTGCCAATAAATAGTGCTGCTGTTAAAACTCCTGGGTTTCTTTCATGTGGCTTCATATTGCTATCCTGTAGATTGAGAATAAAGGTACCAATTTGCCTACCTTTTGTCTTAGGTTCCCAGTGCAGAAGTCTGCTTCTGTATACAAAAGGTTCTGAGAGAGGGTCTGCCTTTTTATTTAGGAAGCTAATTTTGTTGTTGCTAGGGTTCTGAAGCTTTCAGGAGAGACCCATAAAAGCGTATCTCCTCACTGAAGTTTCTTAGCCTTTCATGAATAATTTAGGTACAGCTGAAAACACTAACTATTCTAATACGCCTTCCAATAATGGGGAATCTTCTTCCATATACATGCGGTTTTTTTTAGTCATTAGGACTGTGATGAGCATCGTGTACATTTTCCATTCAGTACTCAGTGAGTCTCTGCCTGTACTACTGTTGGAAAATGTAAGTGTGAAAATGGAAAAGTTGACCCTGCTCCCTTCCCTGTACTTTCTACTTGAAGTTTTATTGCAAGTGGCCACCTTTTTTCTGATGTCTAGCAAAATGTTCTTTCTTTCACTTGACTACTTAACCTGCAGCATTGTTTGATGCACTTCCATTATTTATTTTTCTGGATATTCAGTTCCTGATTTTTCATGAGTAGGTTGGTCTTCTGTTTTTCCATGTTTAATTCTTGAGTTTTCTTATTTGCTTGCTTGCACCTTCTCCATCTGCTGTAAACTGCTTAATTTTAGTATTTAAGTAGTCAGTCTGTTTTCCTCCCTCCCCTCATTTTCCGTATCGCAGCAACTTATTTACATTCATGCTTTGTGTTTTTCTCTCTGTTCCCAAAACCTATCTGTCTTTTTGTCCCGTCCTTCATCTTCATTCTTATCACTGTCAGACACTGGCCCTGAGTAAACTTAATTTTAGTGGTTTATATCATGATGAAATTAGGCTTTCTATGCCTCTCTTCCTTTATGTCTTCAACACAAAATCTCCCTATTCATCTTCCAAAACTTCTTTCACATATGGTCTAGTGGAAGGTGTCCCTGCCTATGGCAGGGAGGTTGGAACTAGATGATCTTTAAGGTCCCTTCCAACCCAAACCATTCGTGATTCTATGATTCTGTGATATCCTGTTATAGTACGCTGGGAGAGTATCTTACTGTTTTATTTGCTTCTAGAGTAAAAGGATGATGCAGTACTTGAGAGACCTAAACTCAGTTCTCTGCACGGTGATAAAATTCCTCTTTGGCTGTGAGCAAGTTGCTTAGGTCCACATTTCTAGAATGTGATAGTACTATTGCCCTATCTATAAATGTTACTGGAAGAAGGAATCCATTATGGTTGTGTATGATCCAGGTTGATAGTGAGGGAGGCTGTATAACTGTTTTAAATATAGACCTTCTTATCTCACCTATTCTGTATTCTTATGCCTCATCTAGGTTGCCTTGTCAATTGGGCTGTCATCATTCTGTACTGATACTCTGCTGTATCTTTCCTTAACATGTCAGTCAAGAAATAATCTACTCTTCCACCTTTTTTGCTAAATGTGAGTTCAGTTTCCATGAAGAGCTTCTACATCTATGTTTCTTCACTTCAGTGTTCTACCTTCTGGTTTGAAGCATCTAACATTATACTTTTGTCAGCCCCTTTGCCTGATCTTTGATAGTACTGTTTTTCTCCAGTCTGTCTTTGCAGTTCCCTTTGCTTTATACTCCACCAGTTTATGATCTAAATGGACTTAACTTCCACAATGCAGTTTACCCAATGTGGTACAGTTTTTCCCTTGATTGTAATTTTTCATTGCAGTTAGTACTACTTGTTTCTCCACACTTGCCATCACCTCTTATCTTTCTTTTTGTTGTGTTGTTCTACGAAGTCCTAGATTGGCTTTCTTGGCATACCCAATTTTTGTTCATATTGCACCAGAGCTGTGTGCATTGTAGCAACAAATTCACTCATCCTTTTCCCAGTCCTACGTTTCTTCTTTAGGAGCACCATTTACACCAGCAACTTTTACTTTCAGCTCTTACTGCTTGTTCTTAACCATTACTACTCTTTTGTGCTCTGTTCAGTGTCATCTAATTGCCAGAAGGAACACTCCTTTTTACTCATTCTCCTACTGCTCCTTTTTTTATGACATAAATTTCTTTTCTTTCAGTCTTTATTTATCTTTAAGAGGGTCTTCCTTATCGTTTCTTCTATTGCACTGGTAAAATTCATGTAACTGAACTCTGTGATGGAAAATGATAGTAAAATACATTTCTTGAATATTTCTGTGCATACAAATCTTGAAATAGCTTGATCCATGTTTCAGATACGTTACTTGCACTGTTTAAACTTTGATGCCCTACTTGATTAATGACATTAGTTCTGTTATGACTTTTTCATGTTTACGTATATTTCCATTACTTCTTACATGTCCTTCCATGAATCTTCAGCTATGTAATGTTTCATCACACAATATGCTGTGGACCCCTTTTCCTCAGTCACTTTTGCTATCTCCCCCATACCTCAGTCACCTTTGCCAAAATAATCTCTCTGGCATGCAGTCCTCTGCATCCATACATATGCATCATCCTCAGCCATAAGCTTCTGCCTCACCTGAATTTCATCCCTTCATTTCAACTGTTCTCATTTATATCCTGCAAATTTATTGCAATTTAACATACCCAAATGGTCTCCTCCTATGTCTGTTTTTCTCATAGCATCATGAGAGTTGGATTAACTAGGCTGTCTCAGGGCATGCAACCATAGTCATAGTTGCTGCTTTATATGCTTTCTCTAGCTGGTTGATTAGCTTTCCAGTGTTACTACATCAATACAAAATGCGTATTCTTTTGAGCAGCTTTTCAGCCAAAAAATATTAAGAATCTTATCACCTCCTCTTAAAACGCGCTCAGCTCATGCTTTAGGATTATACTACTGATCTTCTCCGTACATCAGGTCTCTTTGTTACTGGTACCTAACTCCAGTGTACCTAGTGAGGTGATGATACAGAGCAAAGGCCTAGCTGTATGATAAAATTTGTCACAGAATCACAGAATGGTAGGGGTTGGAAGGGACCTTTGGAGATCATCTAGTCCAACCCCCCCCTGCCAAAGCAGGTTCGGCTAGAGTAAGTTGAACAGGAACGCATCCAGGCGGGTTTTGAGTATCTCCAGAGAAGGAGACTCCACAACCTCTTTGGGCAGCCTGTTCCAGTGCTCTGTTATCCTCAAAGTAAGGAAATTTTTCCTCATGTTGATAAGATCCCCTCTCAGTCTTCTTTTCTCCAGGCTAAACAGGCCCACGTCTCTCAGCCTTTCCTCATAAGGGAGGTGCTCCATTCCCTTGATTATCTTTGTAGCCCTCCGCTGGACTCTGTCCAGTAGTTCGCTGTCCTTCTTGAACTGGCGGGCTCATCTGGGCAGAGTAGAGGGGGAGGATGACCTCCCTCAACCTGCTGACCATGCTCTTTTTAATGCACCCCAGGAGACTGTTTGCCTTCCTGGCCACAAGGGCACATTGCTGCATCATGGTCAGCTTGTTCACCAGGTTCCCAGGTCTCTCTCTGCAGAGCAGCTTTCCAGCAGGTCAGCCCCTAACCTGTACCAGTGTATTGGGTTATTCCTCCCTTGTCTAAATATTGTTCAAGTTTGTGGCACTGCAGAATTAATACGAAAACTTGCTGTTTGTTCTGGAGATGAAATAGGAGATACATCAAAGATTAACGGCATTTTTCAATGATAGAATACTTATGTTAGCCCTTCTAGGCTCAGAGCAATAAATCATAGTTTCCTTTTGAAGCATAAAAGGATAGAAATATCAGTCATGATGTCATTGTGCCCAGAGTCCATGATGTATTTAAGACTGAATATTTGCATAGGATATATGTTGATCACAGTGGATGAAGATAGGATAGACCAGCACCATCTTTGTTTTATCAAGTTTATCAAAGATGTGTAGGTACTTGATGACACATTCGAGTTAGCACAGTTAAGAAGTCGGTGCTTGTCAGCTCAGTTGCAGTGAGGATTGTGTGCCTTCATAGCTCATCCCGATTGCAGACTTAGTGCTGACATGATACTGCCTTCATTAAGCCTAAAGTTGTCTTTTTTACTCATAACTAAGGTGGCTTGACTGTGTGCACGTGATCAGTTACCACACTCATTTGGTAAATAATAGTTTATTATGCTGTGATAATGCAACTGAGTTTGAGTATGTGTGCATAATCTAAGTCTGAGGAATGGTGATGAGTCATGCTTCCTTTACTGTGGAATTAGTGTTCTGAGACAGTGAGGGACATAGGAAAGAAATAAGTTACTTGAGAGCAAAACTAGTTTTACAGCTTAATTAAAAATACCTGTATGTTTCCTCTTCCTGTCATCTTCCCATCCACCCCACACAGATGTAGGCAACATAACAGTACATTTAAAGCCACAAAATATAAGGCAAATCGAGAACCTCAAGAAGCTGCTATTTTCATAGGAAATATAACTAGTTATATAGGTGTATGTTTCCTCATTTTCTTTGTAGAATTTCAGCTGTAAGCAAAGGCCTAGAGTAGGCAAGAGCCAAGGGAAAGAATCTGTCACTTGTTCTACATGCTCTTTTTCTAAGCAATTTAGCTGCAGTGAAGAATAGTGACAAATGATTTCTTCATAAGAATCTAAGAGGCCAAAGTGTGTGGTTACAACATTATGAGGATGAGACCCTTGTTAAGGCAACCTTGGCATCTTTTGACTTGTGGTGTGTCAGAAATGTTCAGGCGTCCTCCTGTTGCCTTGAGCGAAGATGGGAAATTGAAAAGTTGTTCTTTTGTAACCTCCGTGAAAGTGAGAGGTAATCTGAAATGTATCCAACTGCAGTGTTTAGTTCAGCGTGAAAATTGACAGCTGAGCCTCTGTCACCAAGTACTGGTCTTTAATTAAAATAGACTCTAAATCCTTAGGGGTTGAACTGTGTCCTTCCTGTGCTTATGTCTGACTACACAGCATGGCAGATTTCCATTTTTAGGAGGGACACATTCCTGAAGAGTACTTAAATCTGTTGGGCCTCTTTATCCCACACTCAGAAAATCAGATGCCACAAATTTTAAGTTACATTTGTAGAGCAGTTTCCAAAGATCATGTTGAAGGCTTTCTCCAGAGTTGAGGCAACTGTATGAATTCTAGCTTCTGTTGTTTGTGCACCTGTCTTAATAAAGAAGAAAAAGCCTGGAAAAAAAAATAAAGACTAACAATTGGCAGTAGATTTTCTAGCGTCTGTAGTGCTGAGGACATTGCCATTCATGCCAGCAGTGCTACCACAGTGTAAATTCTGTAGCATTAAGGAACAAAAAGTAAACATTGATAGTTTCCCTTCCACCCTCTTGCACTCTTTTTGTCTTTAATACTGATGTCACACTCATTTTATGCTGGTATTGACATTTGTCTTCATGCTAACTGTGAATCACAAGTCCCTCTTGATACAAAATACGTATTTGCTCACCATCTTGGCATCAGTACTGCACTAAGTTGCATGGCGATTTCTACTGATAGGTTTCTTGACATTTCTCAGATGTTCTTTGTATCTTACGCTGTGCAAAGGGCATGAGAGATGAGAGATACAGGAGCAGTGGTCTTGTGGGCATACTGTAGCAAGCCATAAGGGATGAAGGAATATTTGAGGATAAATTATTTCTTGTCATGTGAGTGGCATTGTAACCTATCATGGTTTCTCTGTGGAGTCCACCTAGCTTTGAGTCATAGGGGAGATGCTTCTTACAAGCCTGGGCAAAAAGGAAGTGGGTCCTGATCGATGTTGACATTTTGGACCAGAGCATCTTCACCAGACCTGGTGGTGTCTCTCACAGAGGGAAGGGAGGTGGTCCGAAAAATCCTCCATTTACTTTCGCTGCCTCAAGAGTTATCTGTGATGACCATAGATAATGACCAGGATCAGGTATTCTTCTAAATATCATCTCCTCTTGCCTCTTTTGGTAACAGGATATTAGTCTGGGTCTAACCCAACAGGGCGTTTCTTATGTTCTTATTAGGGGGATAAACATACAGTATAGGGGCAGACAGGAGATTGAGAGGAATAAATTCTAAATAATGACTTCAGATCAAAAAGTGATTTTTCTATGTAGTTGTCTTGTAAATTCAGGCTAGGTTTGAATTATTTTTTTTTTCTTGCTTGTGTATTTAACCTGCTGTGGATATTATGTGACCCGTTTCCTTTTCCTGCTTTATTTGCATGAGTTCTTTATTTTCTTTGCAAGTTGAGTCACACAAAATTTGTGGTACTGGGGAATCCAGTTATTAAAACTTAACTAACTTTTCTTTTCTGAAAAATACAAAAGACAGTATAGAAGCTATCTCTGTCTATTGTCATCCTGGTGGACTCTTCAGAGATTAAGACCAAAAGCGTAAACATGAATGTAATCAGGTAATAATGCCTGCATCTTAGGGGGCTGAGCGATTATTTTAGTTGAGTTTAGTCTTTCAGAGCAAAACTACACAGAATTGTACTGTAAGCTTGTAATGCTTACAGCTATATATATATATATATATATGTATGTTAATGCCACCATTGATACCTACTGTAACCACAAGGATCACATTGAGTGGCACCTTGTGGTCTTATCCAATGGTCTACCTACCTGATATCATCTGATCTTGACCAGTAACTCTGTACCTCAAGCTCAGTACTTCTGAGTGAACAAGGGCATCGTTCCCCACTTATGGCTCTGTTGTCTGCAGGTAGCCCTCCAGGACAAGTAATCCATAATGGCAATCTTCCCTCCTCCCTCTTCCCCTGGTCTTCACTAGGTCACATTTTAGGGGAGCAGTCATGGTGTACATCTCCCTGTATTGGTAAAATAGTCTATGTTGTCTGCTTAGCTGAAAGAGTGGATGTGAAATATGCATCTGAGAAACATTCTCTCCAGATTAGGGACCTCATCCTTAAATTGAGTCAGTAGCTTATCTAAATTAGTGTCTTACTGCAGGTTTTAGTCTGCCTTCACTGTCTAGTCATTTTGTCTTACCTATTTGTCTGCTGCATTAAGCATCCTTGTGCTACCAGAAGTATGTTTAAGTGTACTTACAAGATGCAACTATGTTATTAATAAAAAGTTTTCAAAATATTTTGTTATGGAACTGAATACCTTAGCATGTTTTTATTGACCAAAAAAAAATTTTTTTTAATGTCACTTAGGAGCAGTGGTTTTTTTCATGGCAGTGTCCTTTGATTTTCATTTTCCTCTCTAGCATAAAGAAAGGATTTCGGTATTTTAGAGCTGAAAAAATGTGCAAACTTAGCATTGCCATGCACAGGGGTAATCCTCGGTTTTGGATTTAGAGTAAATGGTACCAGAAAGAGAAATGTTGCATGTTGTAAAAAGCTTGTGGTCAAAACATGAATTCTTCAGCCTTTGACTTCAGAAGGAATATGTCTTAGTACACCTTGGCTATCAATTTAATTATTTTTGCTATGATGCCCACCCTTCTACTTCTGTCAGCTCTCAGAGTATATGTACATTTCAGACTGTTGTGTAGAGAAGCTGTCTTTGGATTTCAGAAGCAATCTAATTACAGAACTCCGCACAGATAAGGTTCACGACAGGAGATTTTCTGTAGGGATGGAGTGAATGAATGCATAGGTAATAATCTTCAGAGGGTATAGGGCCTACGTTTGTTGGAGATGGGGTTTTTTTTTTGGTCAGGGATTAAGATCTAGGTTCATGTCTGTCCTCTACCAGATATACAGGAATTTGAATCTGAAGTTCCTGCTGCTCAGGAGGGATATTTTGAGGTTATACTGTGCCAGGGAGAGAGGTGTCTCGTGTTAAAATCCTGATTTGCTTAAAATACTTTCATGTTCTTTGGAGCATAGAGTAAAATTAAGGGTTTTTGCTAACTCTAAGTTGAGAGTTTAACAGTACACTATATAGTTACTCTTTTTTGTCTGATTAAGTGTGTATTTTGTATTTAAACAAACCAAAACAACTTTGGCGGAATTTCACTCCATTATTGTATTGACTAGTTGAGTTCCTTGAGAGCTAGCAGATTCTGTTCTGAAACAAGCACAGAAGGGATTGAAATGTGTATCATCACTGAGTGGTCTCAGCACTGGGCTGTTAGGCTTAAATCTAGGATGCAACTATTTCCATACTGCCTTTGTGAGTCCAGTTATAAGTCTAGTTTAAGAAAACTGAACAGTTTACTTAAAAAATGTAGAAACGAGCAATGCCCACAATTCTTCTCAAACATACTATGGTAGGATGCTGGCACCTGAGTTCATAAATTTCAAGTTGATCAGAATTGTGCTTTTAGCAAAAAAATTGTCCAGACCTACTTACAGATTGTACCTTCAGCTTAAGCCTTTTACTTTAGAAGTTTAAAACTCTCTGGAAAATGTACAGCAGAACTAAAAATTATAAATTCAGTAATGTTTTTAAATAGTAAAATGTTAATTTATTAATCAATAAATATTTTAATATTTAAGAATCTCAGAAAACACCCTTTTGAGATTTACAAACAAGCATTGAGATGCTTTTTGCCAAGATTCTACATGTCTTTTTCTTTTTGAACTGCTTGGCTTGATCCAGATGAGTTCTTTTAAAAGAGTTAAATGTTGTATAATGCTTGCATTAAACTGTAAATTAAGAAATATATGAATGAATGGAAATCAGGGTTGTCAGAAAGCAAGTATTCCTTTATTGTAAATTAATATTCATTAAGCAATCTCCGCTTGTGATTCATTTTGTGCGTAGGGACCAAGCAAGGCTTTATTCTGGTATGTACAAATGCATCTCCTTTTGAAGTCTGTATATTTAAAATAGCTCCATGTTACTTTTGTCATCTGCTACTTTTTTAAGCTAGTACCAAAAATATGTACATATAAACCACAGTTAGTGTTGTATTTGCAGAAGACTGAAATGAATTTGTAATTTCAACTGATTGTGTTACAGAGGGAGACTATAGCTGTAAACATAAAAAAATATCATAGAGTGTATTAGACACTGTTTTCTGTCTTCTACAGATTTGCTGTTCTTCAAGTCCAACTGTAACATCAAGTTCTGGTAGCAGTAGTTCTTTATCACCCCTTGGACCTGTTTGTAGACAGAGATCATTAGCAAATGGCATTTTGTGTTCTGAGTCTAGAACATCAGGTGTTTCTTCACCAACATCTAGCTATCCAAAAGCACCAGGCTTTGAACGAGAGGATCAGGTATGTCAATAATATGGGTCTAGAAGTACAAATGCAATCTTAAGTTAAATTAGATTCAGCAGAAAATGTTTACTGCCTCATATATCAGCACTAATTTTTGATAATTTAGAACACAGGGTTTGGAACCCTCTTCTTTAGTAAGCTAAACTGCATCAAATTACTTTAGAGTTGTCACAGGCCAAGAACACTCATGCAAACAGTCACTGCAGCTCAGCTGACATGCAGTAAATTCTAACCTTGCAGAAATGTTGTGATTGTCATTTTGAGCCCATGTTGCCAAGAACAGAGCAAGATAACAATGGAAAAAAGTCATAACTAGACTTGGTAGGATTCAGTTTTAATCATTGTTGAAAATTGATGGTGAAAAGATGCATTAATTTCTGGCTGTTGATACTATTTATTAGTTTCAATCTTTGATTAATTTCAGTCTGCTTCTTCTCCCACCTGCAGCTGCCTCTCTCCTTGAACAAGTTCATTGCTGAGTCAGACATAGATGATAAAATATAACAAGCCCCTTGCAGAGAGATCTGTAGCATTAGCAAGGAGAGGAGAGTGGTTGAAATTGAAGTTGGTGAGGAGTTATAATCCTTTAGTTGGGAACTGGGGAGAAAACAGGCAATGCTAGACACAGTTGGGAGAAGGGAAGACTGGTATTTTTCAGGGACGTGAAACAGCTCTGTTGGCCTGCAAGAAAAAAGCTGAAAGCCCAGGATTTACCTGATAAAGTTAAATTTTTCTCACTCTATTCTAATACTGATTACACTTCTAAATGGTCAGAAAGGAACTGTTTTAAAAAAGGAGCTCCAATGGAACATATAAATAAGCTGCAATCAAGCTGATCAGCCTTCTTGCTAAGCTGTGACTTGTCAGAATTGATTTCTATAACCTGAGATGCACAGAAAAGTGCAGAAGTAAAAGACGGAAAAAGAATGAAAGGAAGGAAAGTGGTGTTTGAAATGGTAACTTGTAGATGCTGGCAAGATCATTACTCTAGAGTAAAGTTCTCCAGGGAGGATTGCTTTCTTACATGTAGATGTTCAGACAGACTGTAGGTTAGAGAGCTGATCATTGCGACAGGAAAGATTTCCATCTCCCAGTGTAGAGATCAAGTGATCATTGATCAAATGTCATGGAAGCAAGGCACTGACAAGATCAAATGGCTGCTTTCTGGGCATAAGGCAGCAATAACTGAGAAATGATGTAACCATTGGTGAAGATCTGTTTTGCTGTATTGGTGACAGTGAGTAATGTGCTGCTACAGAGAATGCGTCTTGGCAGCAGAAACGTCTTGTGCTGGCCTTTTAGTGGCCACATTGAACCTGTCTAGAGAGAAAGCAGTGATGGACTTGGCAATTGCTAAAAAGTATCTAGAGTGGTGGGAGGCACATAGAGAGGAGAGTTGTTACTGCTGGGGAGTTTTCACTACAAGACAGATTAGGAATCTCCCAAAGGAAACAAGGAGCGGACACAACAAGGCTGCTCAGAGGCAGCAGAAAGAACCATTTTTCCTAAGGAGACAGAGAGCACCTTGCAGAGTTGACTGCAATTCAGGAAGTCACTGAAAATTACTGGCCTGAAAAGAACAGACATCCTTAGATCGTGCTCTGCAAGAACACGGTGGAAAAAGGAAAATTGCATAGAATTCCCTTTTATTTATGTATGTCTCATTTGTTTCAAAAGTTACCGTATTATGAAATGGTGTTCAAAAAAAATCTGCCCTTATATTTGAATATTTTTTTTTTTGTTATTTGTAGCATGATCACTTTAAGGGAAAATCTAGGCAGTTCCACTCAAACTTTTGGCTACCTCAGGCTTCTATCCCACCAGCCTCTTGGAGAAGTATTCCCCAGCTGGTGGGCATTTGGGACATGTTATTTCTGTCACAGCATAGTGCTAACACAGCTACTCAGTTTTTGGACCAGAAATAACTTGCATGTGCTCAATTATGCATATAAGTGGAACAATTGCAACTGCTGTTCCTTTTCCATGTAGATTTACTCTATGATAATTAAAATTTAATTATCCATATGGGTCTGCAGTGAGGGAAATTAAGTCACACTGAAGATATCATTACAGAGATGCCACTGACCCTTCATAAACTAATGATATATTTTACAGCAATGACTCTTTAAGTTCATATATTACAGAGATTTTTCTTCTTTCAGGCAAAGCATCGAAGCTTCCCAGCTGAAAATCAGCAGAAGATAAATGAACAAGACAACAAGCAGGTATTGCCAAAAGCTAAACACTGTAAATATTTTGCCCTTTTTGATAATTTATTAGTGCAATGATGTCCAGCTGCATTGGAGAAATGCACTTGCTGGTAAATGATGAGGAAAGTTATCCTAATCTATTCATTCAGAGGGTTCTTCTGGAATTCTGTTTGAATTAAAATAACTAGTTCTTAAAATACATTCAGTTTATTTTATGTGTTTGTACATACATCTGTGTTTGTATGTATATACATATGTTGTTTGGGTTTTTTTTAACAGAACCATCTCAGTGTTTTTTCAGCAGTTAACCCACTTGCTTCAAGTATAACTTCCAGTCTGGCCTCCAGTGTTGGATCAGATAGTTCATCTCCTACAACTGTCTCTGCTGTCAGTGCCAAAGCTCTCCCATTCTATTCTGGCAGTAACACAGTTGAATCAGTAATAGGTAAGTCTTAAGATTTAATCTCTGATTGTACATGTTTCATTGCATTATTCAAGTTCTTCTTGTTTCAGCATAGGTTCAAAGACAGTAATGTTGTACATACCTGCTTTAGTATATGTAATTAAAAGCAGTATCTGAAATTTAATTTAAATGTTTTCACCTCAAATCATTGTTTTTCACAAGGTCTCCAATGTGAGCGTAGGAAAGGGTGAATGGGACATTTAAACTGGAATTTTGGCATTGGTATTGGACCATGATTTTAAAAAATGTGTAAACTTTTGTAGTGCAACTCACTGTGTTGCTAGAAGTACTGTCTCCTCAACTTCTGTTGGTGGGCTGAGGAGATTTGACTTTTTTTTTTTTTTTTTTTTTTTTTTTTTT
>VYXH01003090.1:576098-632571 GCA_013397275.1 Burhinus bistriatus
TTTTTTTTTTTTAATGTTACCATAGCAGGTGCAATTACAGATCTTACCATGTTCACATGAAAATGGGAGATTTTTCTTTGTCTGACTGCATATTCTCCAGTCTGGTTATTTGTATATTCAGGGACAAAATCTTTTGTTCACACTCTGTGGACCAGATCTGAAAGGACACAAAGAGGAGGAGCTCTTGCTTTGTGGGTGCACAAGACAGATTCTGGGAAATACTCACTTCCGAAATTTCTGTCATTAGCCCAGAGCCTTTCCCATGCTTCCAACCACCTAGGCTGTTTATGTGCAAAATAGTAAAAGGAGACAAATATTTCAATAATACTTAGACACTGGGAACTTTGAAACTGGTCATGGTACTCCTGCTATGGTCTCACGGGTGCTGGATAGAGACGAATAATCACTTCACCCAACCTGCTGGCTATCCTTTTGCTAATGCAGGCCAATATGCTGTTAGCTTTTATTGCCACAGCACATGCTGAACGTGTCATTCATCAGAATTCCTAGATCTTTTTCTGCAATGCTGCTTTCTGATCATTTAGCCCCCAGCCTGTATTGTTGCAAGGGCTTATTCTGTCCCAGGTGCAGCATTATTGTATTTGCCTTTGTTAAACTTCATGAGGTTTCCATCAGTCCTGTTCTCCAACCTTTTGCAGTCCATCTAAACGGCAGTCCTGCCCCTAAGTATGTCAGCTGCTCCCCTTAATCTAGTGTTATCCACAAACTCACTGAAATTTGTGGCACTTTTACACTGAGTGTGGTTTATTCAGGAGGCTGTGGCAGGGAATGTTGTGACTTGAAAGATGCTGTCTTTCACATTCTGTGGTGTAAGTCACGTGATCAGGGAGCTGCTGTGATTAGCTGGTGTACTTGAAGCTTTCTGTGTTTAAATCGATGTGTAGCAGCAACCAGGAGACTGCAGTGAGTCAGCACTTCGGCATGGTAAGTTAGACATTCGCTCTTTTAATTTTTTTAGGAAAGAAATCTATGCAGAATATTAAATGATGGATCTTTTTCTGCAGTCTCACAACTGTATAGCTTGCTTTCTTCAAAGGTTTGTTTGATGATCTGTGTGTTAGAAAATAAATTTTAAATTATTTTTAAATCTCAGAACTAGAATGAGCAGAATTTTAGTTTTTATTCTATGCAAGTAATCATTTCATCGGCTTACAGTTAATATTTTAAGATACACTATGGAATGAAATCACATTTTTGTCAAGGTAAACATTGCTTCTGGAATAAGTAGAGGCTAGTTAGCTGTAACAAGTTACTCATATAACAATAAAAAACATGGTCTAATTTCTGTATACAAGATGTGGTGCTAATTCAGTATAATTTTAAAACTGTGATATACTAAACAAGTGTTGCAATGTCATTTAAACAGTGATATGCTATGTTTCCCATGTCCCAGTATGATTATATTATTGAGCATAAGAAACTCTTGATTCCTCTGAGTTAGAATATGCCTCTGCTGTCTACGGATGTTTTTCTAAACCAGTTTTCAGTATGCTATGTTTGTTAACAGAATATGAATCATAAAATGCGTGTCTCATCTATGTCTAAGTTAGTGTACTTTATGGTAACTGTGTAGATTTTGGGTTTTTTGCTGAAAAGGATTTCATACAGATATAAATTCTTTTTCCAGAGTTCTGCTTTATGGATATACAGGATGGCATTGAAAATAAAGTGCTGCATGTAATCTGAATAGAGCAGAAAATTAAGATGTTGTAGAACAGAAAATAAATACATAGAGTTCTTGTAGGAAGTGGTGGATTGAAGAATCATAAAAAAGAGGGATAGAAAAAGAGCTGCAGCAAGGGAAAGGGCTAGGTGATTATGGGAAAAGGGGATGAATGGACTTGGGTAAAGGATTTGGGGAAATGCAGGAGAGCTACATTAGCAAGGACTGAGGAAGCTTTGTCAGACAGTGGGGTCTGTAGCCCTTTCTGTGGCCCTTTATCTTGAGCCCTCTCTGTCTGCTCCCTGAGTAACAGTCCCCAATGCTGGGGAGGAGATGGGTGCGGGGCAGTTGGGAATAAGCATACCAATTAGATAGAACTAGTATTTAGCATCAAGGCTTGGACAATATGTTGAAAACTGAGGAATGATGGAGTGGAAGAAAGTATATTGCTGCAGTCTACTCCTGTCAGAGTCAAGGGAGATTGGTTGAGTTGTCTGGTTTTATAAAAAAAAGAAAATATTTTTTAAGAGAATGTAGGAATTAGGTAAGCAAAGTGTCAAAGGAGACAGTTTTGGAGAGGAATAAATAGGAATGGGCAGCAGTGAAGGGAAAATACTCAAGTGGTAGTAGGGAGAAGGTGGGACCTTAACATTAGGGGACATCAGCCAGCCTGATACTCCACCCTGTTGTCTGTGTTAGGTTCTGGGTGGACCTCCCCTGGGAATGTTTTGGTTGCTTCCCTTGCTTTCTCTTGGCTACTCAAGCATGGGGATGTTGCCTGTCTAGGAGACTTGCCATTCAAGGAAAATTGGTGTCTCTCCTTTTGCTTCCCATATACGTTGTGATCTTAAGGTGCTGTCTGTGTTCTCTTCCAGCACTCCACTGGCTTTCCACCATGTGAGGTGGAATCTGAGAGGAGGAAGGTATCAGAAATTAAGCCTTGAAAATCTAGATAATAAACAGTAAAGAGACATGTCAGTCCTTTTTGTGGTGGGGGAGGATGAGTACGGCAGAATGAGTTAAGGCCTCACATGGGGAGAACATGAAAGGTTAGTGATTTAGGAAAGGTGCAGGCTTAAATTTGATCTGCTATTTGAGCAGTATGATTTATGTCAGCCTCATTGTGTTGTGTTCCTGCTTGTTGTACATGCATAGCAACATACTGAGCCAGACACTGCAAATAAGTTCAAATATTAATAACATCTGGGTGATGTGGGGAATTGCAAGAGCTTGAAAAAAACAGTTTGTTTAAAGGTAATGACAGTGCTAATGATGGGGTTTTAAAGCCTCCCTTTTCGTGATTGAGATAATTTTGAATTTTTTGAAAGTGGAACAGCTTCACGTGGTGAAATTGAGAAGGATGTTTCTCAGAATATCCTGCATCATGATGAGAGGTTTGCTCTCACAGGTGTATGGCTTTCTTGCGCAAAGGATGTTGAGACAGTTTCACATGTGTGATGATTTATTAGTGGGTTGCATAGCTGATGGCACATAATGGTGAAAATTATTTCCAGATAAATACAAAAATGTAAGAAAAGAGAGATAGAAGAAGGGGGAAGAAAAAACTGTGCCAGCAGCGGGTGGGAAAAGAAGTGACAGGCAGGGCAGACAAGCATCCTCTCTTGGGCGTCCTCTCCAGTGCAGCAGCTGGTTCTCACCCACATAATACTTTTCCTGTATTAACTGTATTAACTAGTTTTTCATCAAGACTGTCCCAAACTCCTTATAGGCTTTTCCTGCTTATGATGTTATTAGTGTTAATTGGGGCACACTTTGGTCAGTGGATGCGTGCTAATTGGTTGTTGAGTTGTGTCCAAAGATACTATTGGGTCCCTCTAACGTAAATGAAAAGCTACAATCGGGAGTAGAAGAGGAGAAAGGAAGCGTGATTCTCACACCAGTGGCAGTCACTTCCCCTGAGAACCGGCCATAACACTGCTCTGAGGGTTGGCAGGTGCCAGATGGTGAGCGTGACAAGATGGTGAGCTTGAGAACCAGAAAGGAAGCATACTGCCTCAGCGACTCTGGAAGGCACTACCAGAGCAGCTGGCTGAAAGGGCAAGATAGGCAGGCTAAAGTGTTGCAGGTGAAAGGCCCTTACCTATGCAAAAGGCAAAGGTAGGGAAGGCACAGTGCAGCAATGGGGATCCAAAACCCAGTATGGAAGAGGGACTTGTAACCTGGGTTTCACACAGCACTTGTGGCCGCTCTGAGCCTTGAGTCATCAAATAAAAAGAGACCATCTTTCCCCTCCTTACTGTATTGTATAGAAGGACTGGCTTAGGCACCTGTCTCCAGGAGAAGGTTATTGCTGGAAAACTGTGAAAAGCTAGGGTATATCCCTTCAGGCCAAAATGATGATGCAGAGAGAGCTTCCTCCCTCTGACTGTTGGACACCAAGCTGCTTTGTCAGTACTGCTGAAAGATAAGGATTATTGGTTGGGCACAGCTCCATACTAATAAAGTTGTGTTGCTTTGAGACCCAGGCTAGTAACACTTCACACAGAGCTATGTTAACTCTCAGGTATCTTTGTCGTGACCGTCATTGTGTAGTACGTGATCTTGATCTCTTGGCTGATATTTTGTTCTGGACAGCTTAGGCAGCTTCCTGCTGAGCACTGTTCTGTGGATCCTGCTTCTAGGTCAGTAACTCCCTTTATGTATTATCTGGAGCTCCAAGACTGTGGAGACGGTTAGATAGCCTAGTCAAAATTAGAAAATGCCTGTACATCATAACACTGCATTGATCTTGTATTAATCATCCGAATGGTCCTTTCAGTTTCTGACTTTAGCACTTACAACTGTATAGTACTTCTGCCAAAGATTTTCTGGAGTTTACAGTGCCTAATGTTTAGGACTAGGCTATGAGAGAGGAATCAGTCTCATTCCAAAGGGATTAAGAGATCCCTTTTGGATCTTCTGGAAACTGTTACACAAGCCAGTGTGTCTTTTATTTCTATTTGTTCCTTTTCAACTCATTTAGGCTTTGTGCCAGTTTTTACTAACGATTTTCAACATAAAACCTAAAAAGTCTGCAAAGGTGATCACTATCACTGACCGCAGTGACTGGGATAGTCACTTTCCTACTTGTAAAATCTGTATTTATGCAGACTTCTCTCCTGTTTTCCTGACTGTGCAGTTGTTCAACATTAGTTAAAGTATAGCTACAGAGGGATAAATTCCTTAATTACACCCCTTTCTGTGCAGAAGAGAAGTTAAGAGGAAGAAGGGAAAAATATCCATCTTCTGACGCTTTTTAAGCAGTGGATCTAATAAGAAGTATACTGATAAGAACATGACATTGCCCAGAGCAATTTTAGACCGACTGTCCTGGTTTCAGCTGGGATAGAGTTAATTTTCTCACTAGCGGCTGGTATAGTGCTGTGTTTTGGATTTAGGATGACAATAATGTTATTAACACACTATTACTTTAGTTGTTGCTGAGTGATCAAGGACTTCTGAGCTTCTCATACTGGCCTGCCAACAAGAAGGTGGGGGGTGCACAAGAAGCTGGGAGAGGACACAGCTGGGACAGCTGACCCCAACTGGCCAAAGGGATATTCCATACCAATGATGTCATGCTCAGCATATAAACTGGGGGAGTTGGCTGGGGGGGATAGATTGCTGCTTGAGGACAGGCTGGGCACCAATTAACCAGATGGTGAGCTATCACATTGTGCATCACTCATTTTGTATATTCTTCTGCTATTCTTCTTCTTATTATTATTATTATCATCATCATTATTATTATTACTATTATTATTATTACTACTATTATTACTATTATTATTTCTTTCATTGTTGTCCTATTAAACTGTCTTTATCTCAACCCACGAGTTTTCCTTGCTTTTCTGATCCTTTTCCCCATCCCACTGGGAGGAGTGGAGAAGTGAGCAAGCGGCTGCATCATCCTAGTTGTTGGCTGGGGTTAAACCACAACACCAACATAAGCCTTAAAATGAAAGGCAGGCTAACTGTTGATTCTAAATGAAATATTGATTCTGATTTTTATTTATTTCAAAATATTGCACATTTTCATTTGAGTATTCTGACATGCCTTACATCTGTATGCCCTGATACGTAACTCTGTTAGCTACCCCAAGGGCTAACTGTTGTACGGGGCATTTACAGTGCCTTTCTTCAGGTATAATACCTGGTTTTATTCAATTATAATTAAAAATATATTTACATAGGTATCCAAATTTTTTTTTCTTCTTCTTCTGTTGACTTACATCTAAGCATAACAGGTGACAGAGATTTATTGAAAATCCAGATAGATAGCCACCTCCCCATTATTCTCTGTTCATCTCACTAGCTGAAAGAGCTGTAATAGCTTATATATGAAAGTTTTCCCTTTTAGAAAATAGAGAGGATATCCTTCACTGTGCGTCTGTAGTATGCTTAAGATCGTGACCTAGATGCGAAAGATTCTATGATGGAAGTACTAACAAAAATAGTCAAATAAAGTTTCCTCATTTCAGCCATCATGATAGTTTTATGGATAATTCAAGGATAATTCATTGATACAATGTTTTGTTTAACAGGTTCGGCTTTAGATTTGCATTTTAATGACGTGAACTTTGCATCCATCGACAGAGAATTAGAAGATCAAGAAGGCAGTGACCTTGGATTAGCAAGTAAGAGATCCAATTTGTAAAGTTATACTCATTTAAAATACATTTCTTTCTTACCTTTCTAAACTTTCAAAATAATTACACACAGCAAAGACTTTGAAAAAAAGTCCTTGGTTTTGTTCCAGCTGTTCAACTTTGTGGTATAAAGGGATTGAAACGCTATCATCCTGCCTGTATTTTGCAAGAGATCAGTCTAGTAAATGCTTTGGTTTTTCTTTTTTAACATGCTTAATGACTTGAACCCATGGGCATAATAGTTGATGGAAGGACTTACATGCATTTACAGGAAGGTGTTACGCTTGAGCTGGAGTCCTGCATGTTGAGTGCTGCGAAGTCTGTCAGCAGGCAGTATGCACTGTGGGGACCGACAAGTACTTCCATGGTTAGGTGCTGCTGAGAGGGGGGAGTGGGGACAATGAGGAGAAGGAGCTAGCAACCTTTAGGACTTTAATACTTGCAAGTTAGGGACTTTATCTTTCTGTAAATCTAACCTGGAAGGAGCAATTTAGTTGAAGGTCTGTTGGGAAGTATTCAGCCATTTGGCCTCTTCTGGGAAAGGAGAGGAGAGGAAGACATATAGCAAAGGAGAGCAGTGCAAGGAAGAGACAGCAGGGAGGAAGGATGAAGTGGGGGGAACAGCAAGAAACTAAAATGCTGCCTTTTCTTTATGAAAGTAGAAAAGGGAAAATAATTGAGAGAAAAAAATTGAAAAATAGGAAATGAAAACTGAGGAACTATAATTTCATTATCATACTCCTT
Source organism: Burhinus bistriatus (assembly GCA_013397275.1). Classification (NCBI taxonomy): domain Eukaryota; kingdom Metazoa; phylum Chordata; class Aves; order Charadriiformes; family Burhinidae; genus Burhinus; species Burhinus bistriatus. Next base: position 583,176 of record VYXH01003090.1, read on the forward strand.
TGAGAGTCATAGATCAAGAGAACAGATGCGTTTTTATAATACTTCCATTTATTTTCTGATACCTGTTTTGCTAGCATTTCTTTGAAGGAGGTCTGTGGTGATTATTGAGTTGGTTGTGCATATGTGTTAAGCTTCCACTTGTGCAAACAAGACTGTATTCTTGGATGGCAAACGTGTTCCTCCCTTCTTGCCCTGTGGCTGTAGATGCAAAGGGTAAAACAACTATAGAGACACCCCAGTTTATTATTGCTGACTGTTGCTCCAAGAAGAAAAGCTCGCACTTAGTGTCTCTATACACTATGCAATTTTTCTTCTTTTAAGGTAATTATTATGTCTTTAGTTCAGTGGCCTTAAGAAATGCACAGATATATTTGATGTTGTTGGAATACGTATGCTGTCACTGGGACCACACTGGACAGGACAGTACCCAAGTATTACACATTCAAGACTTTATCATAAAGCATGGAAATCGTTTTGACCCAAGTGAGTGTTGAGTGCCCTCACTGCCTCAGGAAAGCACATATTATAAGCAACTGTAAGATGCTTCTTTTCAGAAGTAACACAGATGTCCAGAGAGATTCTGCTTCAAACTTTTCCTCCTCCAAGTGCTTCCTTTGCAGTGAAAGGGGACAGTTTTAGGCAAGATCACTAGTTTTACCACCCCAGTAGTGTGCGGATACATGAAGCTTCAGAGCAAACACAGAATTCAGGAAAGTCACTTAGTTCGAAACAGACTCTTTGACTTCAACAGCTCGCTCATTTGAAGGTGGGCAGAAGATGCCTCACATAAAGTGACTGGTGCCACGCTTCTGTCTTCAGACCTGAGCAGAGCGTTTGGGGAGCAGTTTACAATTCACATTTGGTGGTGTTGATGTTTTGGCATCAAGTATGTGTAGGTAGATTGTAGCAGTGGCTTCATTATTGATAGCCAGAGCTAGAAGAAACCAGTGCTAGATCACACTGATTAAGAAGTTTTTTACATCAGATACTAATTTCTGAGATCTTGACAACAGTGCTACAAGCTCTGGTGCCCCTCCCACCTTGACTGTGTTTTCTCCCTGCTCCAGCATGGGTCCTCTCCAGGGGCCACAGTTTCTGTCAGGAGAACCTGTGCCAGCATTTGCTCTCCAGGCTGTCATTCCTTCAGGCAATACCCACCTGCTCCAGCCTGGTCCTGTCCACAGGCTGCGGGGAATTCCTGCTTGTGCCGTGGTCTCTTCCACGGGGTGCAGGGAAATACCTGCTCCACCGTGGTCTCTTCCAAACCTTCCACAGTCTGCAGGGGAATCTCTGCTCCAGGGGACTATCTGGTCTATTGACTGGAGCACCTCCTCCCCATCCTTCTTTCCTGACCTTGGTGTTCACAGGGTTGTTTCTCACACTGTTCCCTCTTCCTCTGCCTGTGTGGCTTTTTTTTTGCTCCTTCTTAAATATGTTCTCCCAGAGGCACCACCAGTGTGACTGAAGGGCGCAGCTGTGTCCTGCAGCAGGTCCACTGGGACCAGCTGTGTCTGGCACGGGGCAGCCCTGCAGCCCACCCCCCGCTACCAAAACCTTGCCCCATAAACTCAAGACATGTGGGCAGATTGTATTTGCCAAAATTCAACTGGATTTGAAGACTACCTTAAGAACCAGAAAAGAGATGGTTCTTCTGCTACCATTTCATACAGTGTTTGTTTGTGGGCTTTCCTTTGGCTCTTAATTTTTAAGAGAATTCTAACTTGGCCAGATTTTATAACTAAACTCCCTTTACTTTGTTGTTTCCTTGCTCCTCTTCCCAAGAGCAGTGCATGTTCATTGTCTGGTCTATTATGTATGCCTGTGACTATATGTCTGCCCTGTATCTTCCTCATATAGTTGGTCATGAGGCTCAGCATTTGCTGATGTATTTTTTTGAAGACATTGTGGCAATGCAGCTTATAATGAGCATGCCTGACTTTTTGTTTTTAAATACATGTAAAAGGAATCATCTTTTCTCTGATGACATGAATTCACCTGTTTCAAGCAAAACCAGAAAACTAGAATCACGACCCTTGCTTTAAGTATAATCACTTGACTGCTGTATTTTTTTGAAAGAAAAGGTGATGTCATTTTTAGTTGCTATTCAAACATATTGATGAATAAAATCTTCACAGTAAATACTGAACTGTTTCCTCACCAGGAAGATTCACTGCATCTGTGCATGATTATTTAAGTAATTGCATGATTGAACATCTTTTTTTTAATACCTATTTTTTATTGTTATCATTATTTTAGGAAATTATGAGCAATGCGTTTATTTGACTAAATTATTATTAATTTTTACTTTGTTTCAAATGCAGTTTTCATAGAGAGTTAAGTACATTTGACATTTAAAATCTGAACAAAAGCAAAAGTATGTAGAGGAAAGAAATTGAGCTATGTCTGATTATTACGCTGTGTATGATTTTCAAGGTATGTGGTCTCACTTGCTTAACTCTGATTTATGTATTAAAATAAAACCCACATTTTTCTTGATCCTTTAAGTTTCAGTTTCTCCACTTGCATTAGTTGTTGGCTGTAAAAATGAGTAAGTGGAATAACTTGATCTGAAAAGCATTGTCTCTTCCTTTGTAGCTGCAGATGAGGCCACTGCTGTGTAAAGCTACAAATTCTGTTTTCAGGCACTTGGAAAACTCCTTTCAAGTGTTCAATTTAAAAAACATTTTTGCAATAGGAGATAAATAAAGTTGTTTTTTTTAATGGAAGGTATTTGGATATATAATTTACATTTGATACATTTTTCAGAAAAATACTTAGAGAGCTGTGTACTGCTTTGGAACAAATTGGGTTTTTTTTCTTTTTTCTTCCCTAATGCATACATAGGTCAAAGATTACTGGGAAGTTCAGCACCTGTCAATATTCCAGGTTCTCTTGTTCGTTCATCATCTTTACATTCATCATCATCCCTTTCAACCTCTCCACTCAGTTCTCTTTCACAATCGCTGTCTCAGTCTTTTGTTTCATCCACTACGGCTCCTCACCACCAGCAGCCTCAGCCTTTGAAGACAGAACATAGTATGTTAGGCACCTCAGCCTCTTCTCACAACTCTTTAGGTAAGTAAGTTGAAGGCTGCACTTTGTGTATTGTAAGAGGGAACTCAATGGCAGGTAAGAAATGTTCAGTTCAAGGCTTTGCATGTTTCTTACAACTTAATCTGGACAACAAAGCCTAGCTATTGTAATTGATGACATTACTGATAATGGAGTTACATGTAGTATGTGGGAGAAAGTTCGAGGAGTGAACTTCCGTTCCTAGTGAAGGGAAAAAAGAATTATTGGAAAAGGAGATATTTACAGAGGTGTTTGAAAGGGGTAGAATACAGCAGTTGGCCTGCAGGCAGCAGGAATGCATTTTAGCTGCAGCCTTTTGCTAAAGGAAAATAAAAAAAGAGAAAGAGGAAGAATTAAAACGATGTATGAGCTGCTAGGAACAAAGCTGTTTGTATATAAATGAATTCCCACTCTTCCTTCTCCTTTTGTGGACTGTACTGTCTTTTTATTAAAAGTGGCAAGAAAAAAACCTCTTGAATTGTTCTAAACAGTGTAAACATTTTCCAGACTGTCACATTTCTGGAGGTAGTGAAATAATGTTATGAGTCTTGCAGATAAAAGTATAAATTTTGTGTATGTAGCACATCTGTTTTGTTCTGCTTGTGAAACATTTTGCAGCAGTGTATGCAGAGTGATTATTTTTTCTGCCTTTATTTTACAGGTTTAAATGGTGTTACAGGGAGCATTTGGGACTTTGTAACTGGGAGTTTCTCTCCTAGTCCATCCCCAGTACTAAGCAGTGGCACTACCCCCTCAATAAGTTCAAACACCAGTGGGAACGAACTCACTCAAGTTAGACAGGAACTTGATGATGCCAAGAGAAAACTAAAACAATGGGAAGAATCTTGGCAACAAGTAAAACAGGTATGCTAATCTATGGTAATAGTTGTATTTTTTTTTAAACAAACAAGCAGCTCCTACTGCTTTTCCCTTTTACATATCTTCTTATTCTTGGACCCAGAGTTTTATTACAGTCTGTCAAAGGAATGTTTTTTCCATCCTTAAAATGAGCTAGCAGCGTAAAGGAAACTGAGCTTTTTAAAGGGCAACTAATTTTCTGAAAGTTGATCTGCCTCCCTGGACAGGGAAACTTACACGTATTCAGGACAGGGCTGAACAGCAATGTATCTTGAACTTTAAATAACTAAAGACATACATTCCCTCCCCTACGTATTTCAGATGATAAGCATGCAAAAAAAGTAGAGGCTTGCCCACAGCTGTGGTGGTATAGTGTACCTGGACAGTATCTAGCCATCTCAGCAGTCAAACAGGTTGTTGGTAGCAGCCAGTCTAGTGCATTTGCTGTAGTCCTTTCCTTCCCCTCATGTTGTTCTCTCTGTGACGAGGAGTAGCTAAACAGCTGTACTAGATTTTGATGTCTCTTGACATTAAATTATGAAAAGCTACTGAAGTTTTGATCCTTTCTAACCAGAACTTTCACTGTATGGACTGTGCCCCTTACAAAGCACAAACCTTGTGAACAGGGCTTGGATCCCTCTCAGTGATTCTTATAAATACTACTTAGTAATACAGCGTGAGCACGTGAAAGACAGACAGACAGACTGTTACAGAGGAGTAACAGTGACATATCTAAAAATTACATTAAGACAAAATAAGTTGTTAATTAGAAGGTAGGATAAGTTGGGAGAAGCATTAAATTGACAGTAAATGCATTGTTATTTCTAAAATTAGAGATTACCTGCATCTTTGAAGGCTTTTGAATTGGCTCTTTTGTTGTTAATTTAAAAAAATTATTTTTTTATATTCTGGAAATCTCTTTCTCCCAGGCATGTGATGCATGGCAGAAGGAGGCTCAAGAAGCAAAAGAACGTGCTAACGTCGCAGATGCAGACAAACAACTCGCTCTTCAGAAGAAGGAGGAAGTGGAAAATAAATTAAAAAAGCTGAAGGCGCAATTAGCTGCTTGTCTATCTACTACATTACCTTATATGAAAAACTATGGAGATATAGAAAAGATATCCTTGCCAAAGCTTCGTTCTTTACAAAATCGGCTGCACTTAGATTTAGAAACAATAGATGAGGTGAGTTTCTTCATCTGCATAACTTTTTGATTAACTGAAACTGGCAGCTCAGTAACCTTCAATGATGTATTTATGCCAGGTTTCATTTCAAAGAGCAACATTGCTCTCAGTGTTAACTCTTGCTTTTGTGGAATAGATTTCTCAACCTAATGGATTCTTTTAAGTTTTTGATCAGCTATAAGAACAAGTTACAAGTCATTAACAAGAATTCTTGGGGAAATTAAAAAAAAATATCTAAAGCCAGCTTTTACCCCCAATGTTTTGGGCACTACCTAAATAAATATAGTTGCCCTAAATAAATGAAAATAGTTACATGCTTTTCACTTGTTTAGAAGGTAGGTGGTGAGGTTCCCTGCTGAGAGTTTGTGTAGTCAGAGAGGCCAGTACAGACTTGCGGGGCATAGAATCATTGACATTAGAAGGGACCACTGGAGATCATCCAGTCCAACCAACCCCCTGCTCAAAGCAGGGTCAACTTGAGCAGGTTGCTCAGGGCATTGCCCAGTCGTGTTTTGAGTATCTCCAAAGATGGAGAGTCCACCACCTCTGTGGGAAACCTTTACCAGTGTTTGACCATCCTCACAGTAAGAAAAGTTTCTTCTTATGTCTATGTGGAATTTTCTGTATTTTAATTTGTGCCCTGGATACCACTGGATACCACTGAGAAGAGTCTGTCCCTATCTGTTTTACTCCCTCCCATCAGGTGTTTATACACACCAGGACGATGCCATCTCTTCTCGAGGCTAAACAATCCCAGCTCTTTCAGCCTCTCCTCATATGTCAGATGCTTCAGTCCCTTAATCACCTTAGTGGCATATTGCTGTATTTCACCTTCTCTCAAATCCAGACTCAGTTTCTGCCAAAATTTAGGATGCTCTTTTGCTGCCAGATTGAGGGAATTTCGCAGGGCTCTCAAAGCTGGGAGTATCAGCTGCCACTCCTCTGAGCACATCAAGGAAGATAATAATGACCATGCACTGGTCGAGGCACCATACTTAAAATCTTGCTGGGCACAGATTGGTTTCACATTGCTTTCTCCCCTGCAATCTCTAAGGGCAGTGACACCGCATATGACACCAGTTCTTGCTGTTTTGTTGTGCTGTGATGGGACTGTCCAGACACAAAAAAAGATTTCCTCTCACTACTGGGACAGTCTGCCGTACTCTAGTACCTGTTTGAGTTCAGCAGTGTCTTCTCTGTCTCAGTGCACCTCCTGTCCAGTCCCATCTGTATCAGGATGAACCACAGTCTTGAAAAAAAAGCGAGGCTCTCTTCAGAAGAGTTAAAAACATCATTTAAGTCTTTGTCAATAAAGCAGGTGGATGAGGACGAGACTTGCTAGTTACCAGGCTCGTGTTATCAAGTACATTTACAAGATTCTGGATTGGATTAGGGACCACTATTGTTTTTCTCCTAAGGGATTTTAAAGAGGAGCAAGAGAGTCTTGGGATCTCTTACCAAAAAAGTCTTCACATCCTGGAATGGAAGTCATCTCGGCCAGGCTGGAGTGATCAGAACCATTACCACCTTTTCCAGTTCCTCAGTTTCTCAGGTTTCCATTACCACTGTGGCCTCTTCTCACCTAGCTTTTCCTTCCAGGAGAACGTTGGTGCCTTAGGCAGTGCCACACATAGCATTCTAGGTTCTCTTGGTCCGAACCATGTCTTGCTTTTCAAAAGTTAACACGGCTTTTAGATGCTTTTCAGTTCTTCTTGTTCCTTAATACGGTTGATATGGCATATCACATGGAGACATTTATTTGCAGTTGTAACATCCTCCCTGAAGTCTGTATCAGTAGCATTATACAACGTATTGCACATTTGGGATGCTTCCATTTTGTCCTAATGCGAATCTCCCACGGCGTGAGAAAATGTAACAGTGGTTTGAAATGGCAAAATGAGGGAGTATATGTCAATGAAAAAGGCTTATTTCCTCTTTTTTTTTGTTTTTGATTGTTTGCATCAGTCATCCCAATTATGCAGGAAAATTTCAGTCCAGAGGTTCAATCCTAGGTATTTTCCTTTCTAAAAGCACCTATAGTCCTCCAGCTGCTACTTTAAAGGTTGTGCATGCTCTGATTTTATGACCCTCAGTTCCTCTCTCTGTCCTGGTTTCAGCTGGGATAGAGTCAATTTTCTTCCTAGTAGTTGCTGTTTTGGATTTAGTATGAGAATAATTTTGATAACACATATTGTTTCAGTTGTTGCTAAGTAATGTTTACATTAGTCAAGGACTTCCTCAGCTTCCTATAGAAGCTGAGAGGGAGCACAGACAGGACAAGCCGGCCAAAGGAATATTCCATACCATAGACCTCATGCTCAGTATATAAATGGGCGTTGGCCAGGGCAGGAATCCATGATCACTGCTTGGAATGCGATGGGCAACCGATCATCGGGTCATAAGCAATTGTATTGCATCACTTATTTTGTATATTCTTTTACCATTATTATTATCATCATCATCATCATTGTTATTAATTCTTCCATTACGGTTCTATTAAACAGTCTATCTCAACCCATGCGTTTTTTTCTCTTTTTTCTCCCTCTTCTCCTTACCCTACTGGGGGGGGCAGGGAGTGAGTGGACAGCTGTGTGGTCATAGTTGCTGGCTGCCTAGTTAAACCACAATACTGTCATAAAAACCATTGTCCTTTGTGTTGTTAAAGTAGAAGTTTATTTGGAACAGCTAAGCATAAAGCTGCTAGAACACAGCTGTATACTGGAGTAATTTTTACTGAGTGCAACAATCTTTTTACAGGTGATTTTTCAGCTTCAGTCAAAGAAGTGTATCGTATGTCAGGAAGGTGATCGTAGCATTATCCTGAATCCATGTCAACATTATGTACTTTGTGATCACTGTGCAGCTGCACAAGAAGAATGTCCCTGCTGCAAGAAAAAAAATAATCTATGGTAACATACAGGCATAGTACTCGTATCATGTTCATGAATTAAATAATTTTATGGGTTTGTATTTTGTATAAGAATTATATTACTCATAAGTAATCCATTTAATAGTGCTAGACTGATTTCCATTTTGGTATGAGAAACTTAGTTGCTTTAAGATAGAGAATAAGGCTTGCTCACCTTTACATATCAACTTCAGTCTTTCAATGAGGTTCTGTAGTCTTGAGGTTCTTTCACTCCCCCCCAGTCCCATCGCAGCCTTTCCTGACTTCCACTTACATCTGAGTGCACAAGCTACTTAGGTTCATTTGCACTGTAATCACTTTGTATAAATCTTACCATAATGCCTGAATGAAGTGTTTGTACCTGTTATTTTCATTAAGAGAAGATGGATATGTAGATGCAGTAACTACACACTCAACAGTACAGGTGGTCCCTTGGCCACGTCTGGTGTGTGTGGAACGCCAGAGCCAGTATTTTGGAATCGGTCTAACACTATGTTTACTTGGATGTTTGAAAAACTCTGATTAATATAAAAGCACTTTTTAATTATTGTGTTCTGTTAGAAGATATGTTGTAAATTGCTTCAAGCTGCTTTCTAGGTCTTACGTTTATTTTTTAATATGCAATAATATGATGTGTTATATGTGTACTGTGAATTTAAAATATTTCACATGGTTTTACTGTTAAATCACAATATGATTAAATAGAAATGACAACTTACCTAGTTTTTTTACACTTTATAAGTTAACTGTATACTGTAGTATTTATAAATGTACCAGCAGAGACAAAAACAGTGAGGCACATATGCTTTCATATTCAAAGACATGTTTTCAATTTTGTGAAACGGATCAGTTTTAGTAAATAACTGTGCATTTGCGTATTTCCCCCAGTTTGGATGTTTGTAGTCTTAAAGTTTTTGTACATCTCCTAACCTGTGTGGTACTCATCGGGAACAGATATGAGATATATATATACATATATATATATATAGTTTTACCAAGTGCCTATGCCCAATATCCTATAAAATGGCAGAAGACATAAAAAAAGAATTTTGCAAATAATTTCTATTGCTTAATTTTGTATTGAACAATTTGACAATAACTAGAATACATCTCTTGCTTTTATAAATATTTAAAAATACACTTTTTTTCAGTAATGAAGTAATGCATGTTTGAAAGGAGCTACCAAATTATTTAAGTATGAGATCTGGCAGTGGCACTTCGACACAGTGATTCTTTTAAAAGGTGGTAATACCCTTACTTCATCCTGGTAGTTGGGAACATGCAATTCAGGAGTAGTTAATTATTTACTGCATGTTAACACTGTGTATTTTTACTTTTCTTACATGGAATAATTGCCTGCATTACTCCTTTTTCTGTTAAATTCAGGTGTGACACTAGTACAACTTTGATGAAATGACCTACTACTGTGTTACATGATTTGTACCTCTGTATTACTGTATTCAGTACAAAAAGTGAGTTCACACAGGCAGCAAAGAGTTAATGTTTAAAGTTCAGTCATGCTAAAACAAAAACAAAGATGTACACTAAAATTATTATTGTTGAAATAGAGCTTTTAGAACTGTGTCAGCATTAAATAAGGGCCCAAGCCAATAGTACTGAAATGAAGATCTCCTTCAGGTTTTAGCATTCTTTGTACAAAGGCTTGAGTTAGCAAAAAATCATTACACATTTTCTCGGAGAGCTAAATGCACAGACTTGTCACTGCTTTCCTAAGACATGTCGATCTGCAGGAACATTGGAGACCTTTTGGCAAGGGAGAACTAGGATAAACTATTAAATACAGTTGCACTTGCTTCTGTTTCAGAATTTTGTCTGAAGATCACTTTGAAGACCAAAGTTGGGTTTAATAATGTGATTTTGTTGACTTTAACACAGTTTCTCTAAAACATTTGTACTGAGAAAAGTATAAGGTTGGACTGTATTTGCATTTTCAAACACACTTTTCTGCCCTAAAATAAGACACTGCCATTTTAAAGGTGTAGCCAGCTTTGGACTTTTAAAAAAAAAGAAACTTGGATCACGAAGTTTGGCTGTAGGTATTAATGTATTTTTTGCATCTGTGCAGTCTATGACAAAGACTGATTTTTTTGAACCTTAACAGCATTTTGGATGAAATCAAACTTATTTATGTAAGGGTTTGGTTTTTTTAAACAATGAGCAAATCAAAGAATAATGTGTAATTATTGTTTGAAATTATGTTACATTTTTCAAACAAGCAGTTACTTTGGACACCAGTTTACTAATAGTTATCTAGTGTGGAACAGCATTCTGCAACCATTGTGCTCACAAAAATGTTTAGAAATATCTTAGTGAAAATTTTTGCTTTGGTATTTTAGAAGAAACCAGCTTAGGCCACATTTAGCTGCCCATATGCAGCTATGTGACATTTGTTACCCACGAGATATGGAAGAGTGGTTTTGTGCTGTCTTGTCAAAGTTTATATGTATTTTAGTGCATTTGCCTCTGTCCTAGGGCTATTTTTTGGTCCCATTTTTTTTGGTAGTAACAGGCAATTTTCCTAATCTTACGACACCAACAAAAAAGGAATGTAAAACAGCACTTGCAGTGTGAGTCCTCACATTGACATTCGTAGTTTATATGTGCTGCATTTTTAGAGGAAATAAACTAATACGTTTAGTCTGTTGCTTTTTAAAGTTGTATGTTTTGTGTTTTACAGTGATGAATCTTGAAAATAATGATGTGTGTCCTATAGTAGTATCAGTACTGAAAATTTTGTAGGTGTTCCCTGTAAGTTTCTTTGGTGCTGAATTACAGACACATTTAAAAACTATCAACAAACCATTTTGTGGAGAAGGAAAAAACACATACCAAAGAAACATACCTATGTGTGAAATTCTCAGACTGGCCAACTTGCTATAATTATAGAGGAATCCTTAGGTAATCATTTGAACCATACATCATCATACACAGCAGTCATGAAAATAACGTAGTAGTTCTTCGCAAAATGCTTTTTGTGGGGAATTACAAGCAAAGTTTTCTGTCTTTTATTAAAGCAAGTCAACTGCAAATAGAAATGAATATGTACTTTTTAGACCAGTACTTGAAAATGGAGGATAACAAAATACACGTGGCTGACTTGAGAAGAAGTTTGGAAGAAGTCAGAAGTGAAACCTGACCTTTGTAAGTATTCATCCTTGTACGATATACACTATCTAGAAACTGGATACGTTAAAATGGTATTTTAGCAAGACTACAGTACGGTGATTTGCTGAATTCACAAAATACATAAAAACAAACTAAATAGATTTTCAAGATTCATTTTGGTATTTGGCAAAGTTCTGTGTTAATTTATGCAAGAATATAATTTTTAATGTGAATGCCATTATGTTGTCACAATTATTTTAGCCTGGGGAATAATAGATTAAAATTGTGATTTCTCAGGGTTTTTACAGTTAGGAGCTGTAATTTAACCAGAAGTATGCTAATTACAGATAGATCCCAAGCTGCATGTTATAGGCTTATTATTAGTCTTCTTTGAATAGCAGATTATTAAAGACATACTTGTTTTGTTCTATATTGCCATTCAGAGTATCCTAGTATTAAATATAGGTAGTAATATTATTACTGTCACACTATGCTTGTGTAACTGTGGTCATCATCAGACCCTAAATAAATACGGAATTTTTACTCATCTTAATTTATGGAAGCCGTTGATGTTTTGAGTGTACAGACAGAAATGATTTTGTGAATGAAATTGTTCTTAATACAAAACATATTATTTATAATGCATACTCATTTACTTGTAGTGAACTGTTTAAAATTGTTAACAGTTGTTAAAACTTTTCTACACTATAGCATTTATGCAATGGTTTACAGAAGTCATGGAATTATTTTTATTACCAACATGGAAATAAAATTTTGATCTTTATTTCTGAGCTATACTGTGTTTAGAGATTCAAAAATTTACAGATATGTTTTCCTCTGCAATTTAATTATGGCAATCCTAATCATTTCAGGGTTTCAACCACCGGGATTGGCATTTACTGTTTCAGTGGAGAAAGAGATCTAACTAGGATAGAAAGAAACAGATTCAGCAGAATAGTCTACAAGACAGAGGCTGTCAAAGTAGTTAAAATATAATCACTCTTCCATTCCATTCTTGTCTGTACCACATGTCCTAAGAACATACAAAGCATCCTACTGGGCTGGAGCTGTTATCATAAAGTCTATACTGGTATTCTGGCCCTGCTAGTGGCAACAGGAGATGCCATTTAGGACTAGCATGTAAGTCTCGCCTCATTCTGCTGTCCCTGCCTCTCCTATCCTCCAGCATTAGGTATGTTAAAAACTGCAGCCGATGTAGGCTCCCCTTATACAAGACGGCAGTTTTGTACCTGTCCAACTCACAACTTTGTCCTTCATAAGATGCAGAGAACGTGACACTGTACAGTATGGAGGATGTGGATTCACCAAGGGTTTCTGAAGCTTCTTGTCCTGTCGTCCATATCCCTCCTGGTAATGCCCAGGATTTTTCCAGAATTTTTTTTTTTTTCCTCAGCAGCCACTGCACATCTGGCAAGGCAGGTAAATTAAAGCCTGTTACTAAAAAGTCTCAGCTTACACGCTGGCCTTTCAGCAGTGAAGGTGAGGACAGAGTGGTGGGAACAGTCCCAACAAGGTGGAAGGGAAAGACAGTCGCACATGGTAACTTATTTCCAAGTAGCCTGATGACAAAGCTGTAGTGCTGCGTGCTTTATGGTCGTCCACTTGCCTTCCCATACACCCACAGGCCTTGCCCTTGCCCTGCAGGACCCACCATCAGGTTCCCATTTGCTTTCTGATGGCCTCAGATTTTGAGGCACCCGGTGGCCCCTGTTTTTACTCTGGTGTACCCCAGAACCCTCTGTTCACACACACGCCCGGTGCTGTGGTACTGCCAGGACCAGTGGTGAGGCGAGCAAGCCCCTGCAGTGGGTGCAGGGGTGTCTCCTGCCTGCCGGCCGCAGGATGAGCCTAATCACACAACTTTGTGGAAGGTAGATTTGGGAATGCTGCTTCTTTCTCTGTCCCCTGTGAGAGGGAGTTATGTCCCTTTGCCGTTGCTGAGCATCAGCACTGCCAGCAGTGATGGACCAGCTGTGCTAGGGAGGGCACCATGGGCCATCAGACAGCTTCACGCCAGGCAGAGCTTAAACTCGGCACTGTCTGCTCCTGTTTAAATCTCTCTGAGAGGTCCTCGTGATTAAGACTGCCAAGAGAAAGAAAAAGACTAGATCTAGAAAGCAGAAAACTGCATACCAATGAAAGATCAAGCAAAATAATCAAATGTCAAGATAAGTATCACTACACATGAAGTGTAACTCACAGCAAATAACAAAAATACATAAGCTTTCTGGAAGCCACTACCCCTCAAAAGTTAATTTATTCCTCAACGCTGTATACAATTATTCTACAACGCTGTATACCGATGCTGTTCAACATCTTTGTCATCTAGTGGGAGGTGTCCCTGCCCATGGCAAGGGGATTGGAACTAGATGATCTTTAAGGTCCCTTCCAACCTAAACCATTCTATGACACAGTTCCATTCTAAAAATACACTGCAAAGTTAAAGTTACCTTTCTGCTGTCCTGCAACAGCCACTGCACTTGGTGCTGATAAAGTTCAATCACTCCGAGAAAAGGCAGAGCACACATTTAGCCAAGGCATTCTCTTGCATGGTGTATCAATATAACATTCAACCATTTGTCTTCATCACATCCTTTTTCTCACAGATGCAAAATCACCTTTTAAAAATACTGTTTTCATTGTTCTCATACAACTGGTGGTTGCAGGGCTAAACATTTAAATACTTCTTCCGCGCTAAAGCTGTTTGACTGATTAGCTACGTAGCTGTCTGAAAATCTGGATCACTGAAATGTTTTCCAATCAGTTGCTGGCGTATTCTGCTCCGAGATAGGAAAGGGGTATTCACCATGTGCATGTGTCAACAACAGAAGCTCAGGCAAAACTGAGTTTAGTTCATCACACATAGGTTATTGTCAGGAGATATATTTAATACAAACTGCACTATTGCTCAAGACGCTCATGAAATACAACCTTGCGATTGAAAGGCGGCACAACTTTCAACAATTTAATTTCAAAATAGGTATAACCTGAGGTAAAACAAAGTGCTTGCTGTCCTCCAAAACTGTTTTACTTCAACCAACTTATTTTTAATACCATGTGCATAGTTTTTACAATTTGGCAAACAGAAAGTTTAAAGCAACATTTCAAAGGGGAAAAAACTTTTTGCTTTTTCAAAACACAAAAGCTACTTTTTTAAACCAGATTTGCAGACAGTTTGCTTAGATGGCACAGGGCCCACGTACTGAAGGTGGCCCTTCTGAAGATTCTGGATCTTCATGACTGACACAGTGAGATATGCTGAAGAAGAGGCACGCTATCATCAGTCAAGTAGTGTGAAGACCAGCAAAAACATTATGATTACTCTAGAGCTTATTGAATCTAGTCATTAAATGTTTTCCTCAATTTAAGTTTCCTTGATTTTATACATTTAAAATTCACTTAGAAAACTTTTAACATCCACATATCATGACTAGATCTGTGGCTTGAACCTAATCCAAGTTACAGTAAACATAACCCACAAATACACAGTATCACCTGTGAAAACCCAACCATTCACTAGCTGTCTTTCTAAAATGAGCTAACTAACTGCTTCAGTTGAAAACCTGGTTGATAGGCACCTTCATTAAAAAAAATAAAAAACCCTCAGCTGTAGTGACATATAATTATCACTTCCCCTAAATCTCAGGAGAAAGGATTTAATGCTGAGATACTCTGAAGTTCCCAGAGATAACAAATTAAGATTTAAGGCAGTAACGGTAGTCATGGGGGATGGGGATAAGGAATCAGTTACGCATCAAAATCATACACAAGATGAATACTTCCGCAGAAAGTCTGGGCTCAAGCTTGGTAACAGTCTCTCCTGTAAACTCTCTCTCTTCAACACCATTTCTTGAATTCCTGGACCACGTTGCATAATTAGCATCAGAGATGCACACAAATTAGGTCTGACTAAAGAAAGGGCAGTGTTGCACTTACAAATAATATTGCCTTCATTTATCAGAGCCTCTGATGTTAACTGTGAGGATTCTAAACTGCAGTTTCTTAGCCATTCTTCTGTGGTTTGCACCTTTTTAGACTGTATTTTCTTCATATGTACTCTCTATGGATCAAATAAGAAAAAATCAAATGTAGCATGAGAAATTAAATGTGCTGTTCAAACATGTGACAAAAATATAAGTCCCAAGGATAGCTGCTGGTAGGCAGTGCATATATCCAAGAACAACATAATTTTAGGTATTGGCATACTCTTTTGGACGTGGGATGCAAAGGAAAAGAAGGTTTCAGAATACCCTCGGACTGTGAGCTAAAGAAAGGGGAAGGAGAGTTTAATTTGGAGGAGACAGGAAGGAAGACAAGAAATAGGAGAGTTTAGTAAAAGAAATAAAAGAAATACCCCAGTGATTTACCAGAGAGGAAGAAAAATTAAGTATCTCCAAAACCTGCCTCACAGAGTTTGAGGGGTATATATTGTCTTCTGCTTTTCCAAAGTAAAATGCAGTATCAACAGTTGATCTACCTTTATTGTTTTGCCTGATTTGTTCACAGACCGATTCATCTTTGCAGAGAAACTATAGGTAGTTTCAGGACTTCGGTGAAATTGTCTGTGTGTATATGCAAATATATGTAAGGAAACATATCTGACACTTCCAGAGGGCTGGAGGCAGCGTGACCTGGACAGGCTGGAGTGCTGGGCAGAGAAGAATCTAATGAGGTTCAACAAGAGCAAGTGTAGGGTCCTGCACCTGGGGAGGAAGAATAGTAGGCACCAGTATAGGCTAGGGGTGGACCTGCTGGAGAGCAGCTCTGAGGAGAAGGATCTGGGAGTCCTGGTAGATAGTAAATTATCCATGAGCCAGCACTGTNTATCAGCTTTATTCCCCACTCTGTATTTATAGTGGGTATGTATTACTTTTCTAGTTGCTCCATTTAGCAGGAAAACTTGCCTACCAGCAGATCTTGTGTTCTGTTGATAGACGTTACCAGCAATCCATTAGCTGGTCCTAGATCAGATATAGTAAAATCTTGCCACGGTGCATGATCACCTTGTAGACTGGATTTTGTGGTCACCCTACAAGACAATGAATTTTATGGGATGACGTCATTACCCATAATATTTCTGTATTGTCATAAAGTCTTTACAAGTTTTTTTTCCATAGGAAGTGTTTTATACTTTGACATTTGTTTACACATTCCATTTGATAGATGATAAATGTTTTGAAGCGACCTAGTACATAGTTAATACGAGCTACAGTTATTTACTCTGTATCTACATATGAAGTCCCAACAAGATTTTGTAACAGTAACCTTACCCAACTTTTTCCAAAAACCAATCATTGTCCAACAACTGTGCCATTTTCCCGATGGGTGTATCCATTATGTGAATAGACTTAGCCTTGTTAAAAAAGGCAAAAAGACAAAGTATTAGAGTAAAAAGCTTAAATCTTCAAGAATATACACTATTAAAAAAGGTATTGTCAGCAATTATATGATAATTACATTGCATGTGGGACAACAGCAAATTAAAAAAATAACTGTGAAGAGAAGTTACAATTATCCATCTATAGAAAACATATTTAGGAACTATTCTGCAAGTTATTTGTTAAGAAATTTTATGCAGTAATTATATGTAAGCACAGCTGCTGGGACTAGCTACACAGCTCAACCAGACAAAAAGATTAACCAAAGCAAAACCCAGCGCCGTAGGGCTGAGTGTGAGCCGCAGCGGGAACAAGGGGGCAGGCAGCTGGAGACAGCCAGGCTGGGAGATGCGGGGATGGAGGCGTGTAGGTGAGCTGCCCCTCGCCTTTAGGCAACAAAACCAGAGCAAAACCAATCATAAAATCCTGCTTTTCACTTTGCTGGGCTCCTCTGCCTCAATCTGTTCCCAGCTCCCCATGCCCTTCAGCTCAGCAGTGGGTGGCTGAGCAGCCCTCTCCCGGCACCATCCCATCCCGAGACTCTCCTCACCTCACAGGGAAAGGCCCCTCAGCTCCCCTGACCCCACGCTGTCCCATCCCCACCTCACCGGGAATAAGGTCCCTCAGCTCCCCTGACCCCACACTGACCCGTGCCCAGACTCCCCTCACCTCACGGGGAAAGGCCCCTCAGCTCCCCTGACCCCGCGCCATCCCATCCCCAGAGACTCACCTCACTGGGGGAAAGGCTCCCCCATTCCCCATCCTCCCTCCCTTCCCCCCACCCCAGACTGGGCACATCCCAATCCCAGGTGGCCACTGTGCCGGTGACAGAGTGCCAGGAATCCCCCAGGCCCCCTCAGCATCCTCAGGCCAAGGCACCTCCTGGCACTCACCCGACCCCTTCCAGTCAGCGCAGCCGGGGCCAGTCGCTTTAGTAGACAATTTATTTTGATAAACTTGCTCAATAACAAAAATACAAGTGAAGAAAATTATGTTCATTTTATACAGTTTGTATTAACATTTGTTCGGAAATCATTAATCGAAAAATGTTCTAACCAATTAGAAAACAATCCTCAGTAAAGGCCGGGGCGGGGGACGCAGGCGGTCAGGCCTCAAGCGGGGAGTGACGCAACACCCAGGCAGGACAACCCGCTTGCAGACACCGTTTCCTTCATTATTTTCATCCTTCACAAAGGTTTTAAAGGACAGCTTTCTTTTTTTTTTTGTGTGTGTGTGTGTGTGTGTGTGTCAGGGCAAACAGTAATCTACAGTCGTGTTCTGAAGTGGTTAAACAACAGCTCTCAAACACAGGTATGAGGGGAGGGCCCCAGTCTGGCAGCTGTACTGCAGCCAGAGGAGGGGGCTGGGGTGCTGGTGGTGCACACGACCATTACTACCAGCATTTTTGGGAAACTGGTCTCACTCGCCAGCAAGATTAACAACAGAAAACAATGTTAAATGGTTAGACTGGAGCGTTCAGGGATGCACACCCTCTCCAGGTCTGAGACAGCTTCCAAGCGATTATTTCAGCTGAGCTCAACAGTAAGATTTATACAAACAAATTAACCAGTTTTCCTTCTGAAGGTATTTTAAGTTCCTGATCTTGTATTTTGTAAGCCAAATACATGACAAAGTGTGCACAAATTACATTATGATGGGACATCAAACCTTTGGGAGAGTTTTGAAGCAAAAGACTAAAGAAGAATCTCTAGTGACGTATGAAATGAGCTGTCCTTCAAAAAGTTAAAAATAATGGCTGGCAGAATCAGAAAAGTTTATGTAAACACTCAACACAAATATGGGATTACCTTTGGAGAAAATTCATATGGAAACAGTTGCTTTTCATGAACTGAAGAAGTCTACGGATGTTTAGGCATGTTCAATACGAACTTCCTGTAGTTTAAAACAAAACCTTGTGCAAATAAAACCTATAAATAGTCTTCAGCAGATTTTACAGTGATGCTCTTAGGTATGAAAAGAATGCACACAACTTTAAAACAAAAGTAACAGACAAAAGTTTGACAAATGATTGCACCATAAAACAGTGTTTTATATACAGTTTACAAGATATGATTTTCTGCTATAAATTAATACTGTACTATATAGTACTTAGTGACCTTATTAAAAGCAACTGTTGACAGCTGTCTCTTCAATTACTGGGTGGGGGGGTTTTTTAAAATGCAGATGGCTGCATCTATTTCTGGACTTAAAATGCTCAAATATTTAACCAAACAATCTACTTGTTAAATCTCTGCTATCATTTAATAATTCATAGCAATAGCACTGGCAGATCAGATAAATTTCCAGTCAGCCAGCCAGCCACAGTCTGGGTATGCTCCAAGACAAGTGTTTTTATTTTGTTATTAAATGATGATCCATTTAATCTAAGCCTAAATCCACTGTATAAACGATGTCACTATAACTGAAATAAGTAAGCTGGGGGGGAGAAACTTTAACAGCTGAGAAACTCTCCTCCCCAACCTGTGTTCCAGTTACAAAAATCTCCTAGAACTATTTACAAGAGTGACATTTCTGAAAAAAAGAATAGCTTTTTTTTTTCCCCCCCAACGTAATTCGTGATCTAACTTTTAGTGAATACTTCAGCTTAGGATACAGCAGTGCTAACATCAAAAATTCAGATACACATCCAACAGCTGAACCTTGCATTTTATCTCCATCAACATCACTGAGGACCTCAGACTACCCATGCAGATGAAGGCTTAAATTAGGAACTAAATCATATTTAAACTATTACTTCCGAGTAGGTGCCTAGTTGTATTCACAGATTAGTATACTTTAGAAAAATTTAGTGATGCATACACACTCCCTTCTACCTGCGAGTGAACTGACAGAAAAAAAGTTGCTTGTAGACCATTCCAGTGACTAGTTTGTTCAAAAATGCCAAAAGAAAAAAATACTTAATTCAGCAAATAACCTTTTTGTATTAAAATACCTTGGGAGGAGGAGAGGTGGAGGAGGACGACAGGGGCCCACTAGGGTCTGAGTGGCACACAGTTTAAAATAATTGTGCAAACTGTCTTATTTTCAAACACTTAAGCTTATCTGATAAGTGACTATTTTGGAAACTGCTGATTTTAACAACAACTCCATTCTAAAATACACTTTCGCTAACATTTTAGAAAAATGTCTATTCAGTAATGCGGTTCTTCTAATAAGCTCAATGAAACAGCACTTAAAATATACCATTTTTTTGTTTTGTTTTCATAATGAATCTCAGGTAAACCAAGTATTAACTGGAAAACAAATACTGATAGTGCAGGCAGCTTTCCTTGGACACTAAATTGTACTTTCTGCAAGGTTAGACTGAGGAGTGACATAAAACATCTATGGATTCAAAGGTTTACCCTTGTGTTGAAAAATAAAACTACCTTTAGTGAGGAATATTTACTCTAAATATGCCCTTAAATGCATATTTAAAGTAACAACTTTAGTAAACAAGGCATATAATATTTAAACAATTATATTGCTCCCCCCCCTTTTTTTTTTGTAAAGATGAATTAGTAATTCAAATGAAAATAAGTTCATCGACCTTTGCAGTGGAATAGTGTTTGCATTACTTTAAACATTGCATTTTACATGTGCTAGAAAAATGCTTACCTATGGTAAAATGCTGTGCTTGAACATGTATGAATGCTAACATAACAATGCAGTAGAAAAAGAGACTTTCTGTACAACAGTTGCCAATAATTTAAATAGTGTCAGTTTCCCAAAATTAGGATTTTAACTTTAAGGTATGACATGATCCCACCTTCTACCCTCATATACAAATAAATTACCATAAAAAGAATTTTAGCTTAACTTAAAATTGCACCTAGAAAGGCATGGGATTGTTTGTACCTATTACAAAAACTGTTAAAATCAAGGGCTGCTACAAAGAATGAGGTAAACTGAAGACTCTCAGCTATGTGGCCTTCAGAGAAATGGCTTTTTTCTATTGAGTTCTAGTTTTGCACACCACAGTGTTTTGCTAGCAAAGCGTTCTGAGTTCTTTTCCAGGAACCATTGTGTGTATATACATATATATACATATATGTGTATACACACACACACATACACACACACTGTATACTGCATCAGCAAAATATATATATATTTATATATATATTTATATAAATATAAGGAAGAAATCCCCCTCTAAAATGTTCCTTAGTGTTTTTCTAGAGCTTATGGGGGAGGAGGGGATGTATGTCTTCTTGCTGTTACACACATTTAGAGAACGTGTTTTGATCTATTGGCTTCTTGGTGCAGTAATGCAAGATTGATCCACGTTGGTGCCAAAGGCTTTGCTCATCAGAAGGAAGATGTAAAATACTAATCTCCTAAACAGCGAGGCCAGCCTCACTTGAATTCCTCTGCAACCCTCTGGTCTACCACAAAATTCATAAATACTTTGACTTCCAAATCGTTAGACGTTAAAAACAGAAACAGTACAGTAACACGGGGCATTATGCTTCTCAGTGTAAAGCATTCTTCACTAGTTCCTATCACAGTGCAGACCTGACTGCATTAAATATGCTCAGGAGATTAGTCAACGTTGTCTGTATTTGGTTATGGGAAAGGCTCTCCTTTTTTTCATCCAAAGTGCATAGTGAGAACAAGTCAAAGCATTCCTCTTTTCAGTAAGTGTCTGATCTAGGCATCCTCCTGAGAATGCAATTCTGATGTCTTGCTCTTTTCCAAAATAAAGTCCTGCAGTTCAGACATTCATCAGCCAGGTAAACAAACTTTGCCAGCAAATAGAAGTCCCACTATTGTAAAGAAAATGGATAAGACAAACAGTACATATGAAGACCCAACCACTGTGTTATTGGGTAATTTATATGGTTGACCTCCAACTTCATTGATGTAAAATCCTATTGGAAATATTAGGGCTGCCATACAGAATAGAATCACTGCAAAGAAAAGAGAAAAGAAAAAATGGTCACTACTGTGTTAAAGTCAAAATATTTACCATGTCATAGAGCAGTCCAGAAAAGCAAGCAAAGTATTTTGACCAAACTGAAGAGCTGAGATATTCCAGTACCTAACTTGCTTGAAATGACTGAGTAGGCTTTACCTTGCTTTTAAAACATTCCTCATCTACTCTCAAGAAAGACAAAGACCCCCGTCTTGACTGTAATTTCAGTCCTGCTCACTAGATCATGAACTGTCTTTACAGAATAAAAAATTAGGGGGATGTACCACCATCCACATCTTTAGTCACAGAGTTCATTACTTCTCCAGTTACTTTAGAGTAATTTTTCCACAAAGCCAAGACAAACTAATATTCAATGTTGAAGAAATCCTTTTCAATTATCAGAGGTTTTTTTCCAAGTATAGTTGCCCTCTCCCATTCTTCCACATAAACTCCTTTTCTGTAGAAGTTTTGCTAAAATTAGAAAACACATAGTCATTACACATTCTTTCAGATTAAAATATACCGGTTTCTTAAAGTTATATAAGTGTTTCCTTAAGTAATGAAATACCCTTACGATTTTCCATTGGAATACAAAGAAAGTTTTCCAATTCAGTTTAATCTAAGCTTTTTGGTGAAAAACTTCAAATTCAGACTCCATGAACAAAGAGAACCAAGCAATGAGGCTTTTTATTTCACCTGAACAGTTAGACTTACATACATGGCTCATGCTTACAACTGACTCTGTGTGGATGTACAAAACGAAACCAGAACTCCCATTAAAGCCATTCATTAGAATTACATTATGGATGTCACAGGCCTTCAGGTATCAATAGTGGCCAAGAGCCACAGCACATTTCGGTACTCTGATCAAATCCAGGAGAGAACATCCAGTGTTGTAATCCTTCCCAGATGACAACCTCAGTGTTCCCGTAACATACCTTTGGATAAATAACCCTGTTTAGTTTGAACGTAGCAATATGCAGGGCTCTACTGTCTCGACCAAGGGAATGACTTCTAAATATGGCTCCTCTAAGAGGCAAGATATTCTTCACGATAAAAAGGATTAGCTTTTGAATTGATTTGATTGCATATGCAAGAATATACAATCAGGTTTTTAATCAGTATTAGAATAACACAGAATTTTATCTGATTCTACCAGTTCAGGCAACTAGTAGTGCTTTACTCTTATTTCACTTCTTTGTATTTCAACTTTGTTTCAAACATTATTATTTGTGAGTGGAACATGGCATCCCAATACCCATTATTGAACCAAATCTAAATTATATCTGGGGGGAGAGAGGGGCTGAGCCTGCTCTGTTCTCCCACCAACCCTACAAAGCCACATACCACCATCTCCTAACGTGACGCACAGCTAACACTGAAGCCTCTCCTAGTCCTCAAAGTCTACCTATAAACCTAGCCACAAGAAAAAGAAAATTCAAGCCAAGCAACTACAATGCTCCTGCCTGAATAAAGTGCATTACATGCGACTTTTTTCAGTCTTCTCTCAGTTAACACAGACTGCTGCTTTTTGTTTGTTAGTAAGGGACATAGGTGCTGTCCTTGTCTCCCCTTTCTCTTCTCCACCGCTAAGAACAAACTTTGGGGATGCTTTTCCCTACTTGAGCTTCCCCACAAGTCAAACTTAAAAAAGCAACAGCAAAAGTCACTGGCAACAGCAATAGCCATCACCTTGTCAGCAGTGCTGCAGCTGCTTTTGTTTCCAAAGATACCTAAAAGAAATTCAGGAGCTCGCCTGTACCCTTTGGCCTTACCAGGACAAAGTCTCTAGTCTTTCCAAATGAGGAAATGATGGGCTGGAGCAGCCTCAGTATTTTTAACGTGCCTTCACTCCTGCTCTTCCTGACTAAATACACATGCTCTGTTTTATCCAGCTACAGTATTGCATACCCGTACTAAAACCTGGGGGGTTTTTTTATGGACTCCATGTTTACCCAAGATTAATAGCTTATCACATATTTTATATCTTAATGCTCAAAGCTTATGATTTGCACAGCACAGGTCTCAGCTTTGAGGAAAAAACTCTCATGGTCTATAGATGAGACTAGTTATAGCTGTGATGAATCTGAATTCAAAAAGTGTCCAAGTAGGACTTGGGCATAAACAAAAAAGGACTGTTTCATAAACCATGATCCACACCAGAACATCAGCTGCTCCTTGCTTTCCGAAACACATGAAGCAGCTTACACAATACCTTGAGTCAAGAGCAGCTACCACCAGAATCAGCCTTTCTTTCAGCTGACAATACTGAGCAAGGAAAAAAAAAAAAAAAAATCAATCAAGTTTTCCACTGGAGGGAGCTCGTGTCTCGCGTGTCATGTAACGGCAGATCCGTTTTTTAAAGGGGAAGAAAAAAGAGCACAAAACCCTCACATCTGGCAACTGCGTAGTTAGTACATTCTTGCTCAGTGCTACCTCGTTAGGCCATCTATTAAAACAAAGCCAAAGAACCAGCAACCGGACCTTAAACATTAAATAATCTACAAGGTTTTAATTTACATGATTATTGGTCCATGTAATTTCACACTACACAATCTAATCCTTAAAGAATGTTTCCCTTTATTTAATTGTATCTCAACCAACAGCTGGTCCATCTGAGGAGAGGAAGCTTGGGTGTGTGTTTCTTGAGCAGATCTGTGCAAGCATAGAAGAGCGCTATACTAGAGTGGTCCAGAAAAAAGTGGTTGATGTGTGATTAGTAACGCAACACACAATTAGTACCAATTTGAACAATATTCTGAGGATGAGTCACATTATCATAACTCAGTACACTTCCTATTACATCCAGTTCATCCCTGACAAGCATTCCAGTTATTTACAAAGCTTCTATTATATTTTAACAATAACACACTTATAGGAAATAGCTTTAGGATTCTGAAAACAACCTGCACTTTCAAGATTAAATCTCTTTTATCACATTCAAGAACTACACAGCTGGAAAAGTTCTGATGGCCTCATGGATATGGTCAAAGAATAGATCTTTATCCCCCTCTACTAAACCACTGTTCTTTGAGGTGTGTTGTACGTCCATGCACCAGTACTCCTAGGTCTGAGACGTGCTAGCAGCACTGTACCGCAAAGCGGAGAGTGTGCCCATGGTCTCCTTGTTCCTGCCCCAGGACAGAAGGGCGCAGGTACCTCAACTCTACCTCAGTTCACAGCAGGAGAAAAAATAAATTCTGCATGCGCAGGCAGTGCGCAGAATGCTGACGTGTGTGCACATTTCAAACATTCACTACAGAAGTAACCACCCATCTTTTCTCTTCCACTGTGCGTACACACAGTGCACGTGTGCTGCTGTGAGGGGATCCAAGCAATTCTTCTTAGTGTGGTCTGAATTTTTAGGCTACTGAAATAGCAAATGAAAAACAGATTCATCAAAGCCTCTGTCAGATTAGGAAGCCTGACTTACGGCAAAGTCTTGAGAAGTCATTAAGAAAAGACTGCATGATAAAATTTATTTCAAAAAAAGAAGAAACTAAGGAGAAAATCCAATATATGAAGTACTCAGTTAACTTAGCATGTTATTCTTTTAAAAGGAGATTTGCAAGCTAGAGGATAGGAATTTCTTATACAAGCTGTAACCCAAATATAACTCTCCATATCTGGTAGTATCAACTCAGTGAATTTCCAGCAATATTTCCAGCAACCCATAAAGAACTTCTCCCTGAAGAGTACTTGCTTTTGATTTTAGATTCTTCCTTGGGTAGGAAAATTTGCAGAAAGGACACTTAATGACTACAATTTCTATGAACAAAAATATTTAGGTAACAAAACACAATCATTTCCAGTTTACTTCTGAATGGTGGCTGTCAAAAAAAGATCTAGTTCCTGTAATTCTTTAGCTTGAAATTGTTTTGAGCATCCAAGGCCAACTTCAAAAAATCCAGGATACAGCATATTAAAAGAAGGAAAAAGCTATGGTCTAGTTTTTGCAGGGCTCGTTGTAGTACCTGCTTGCCTCTTTAGAGATGCATAACACAGAAAGCAGCACCTGGTACAAATCTTTAATAACACAAGAAGCACTTTATTCAGCAGGGAACACCAGGATAGCTACTGTTAGTTAAGAATGTGATTATCCTTCCCCATTTTTAATTGCATTCCAAAAAGAAAGTCCATTATACTCATGAACATATAAACCCTGAGGCAAAAAGAATAACAGACTCTCTGGCAACTGCTGGAAAAATGGTAGAATTATGATTTTTCTGTCCAGCATCTCCTCCTTTGATACAACTCAGAGAAGCACCCCATTCAGTGGCAGCAGACACAGAATTAATTCCCTTTCTACTTGTAGCAGATGGTAAGAGACCTGAATCTGTGTAAGATGGAAACAGATCTTGTGGGAGCTTTGTGAATTCCTAAAATAGCCATGATTATTATAATATACATAAGACCACCTGGGTGGCATCTGCAGACAATAAGCTCTGGACATTGTTTCTAATTATGGGACCTAACAGTATCTGTCCTAAGGACCATGAAAATTACAATGTTTGAGATTTACCACAGGTCCACCACATCCTATCTTCTAAACCAGAAGATGGCATAACAAGCACCCTGAAAAGGCAAGGGATTTACATAAATTTGAAGTAGGGCCAGCAAAAAAGGAGCCGTTTCAGAGATACGTGGAACACCACCAAAGCCAGGTTACGTTTTTGCTACCAACTTATGCCACTATGTCACAGGGCATATTTAGTGATGAAGTGGTATAGAAATTGGGATGGTAATAGGCAGTTAGCTCACACTTGAGCAACCAGTAAATAATACCATGCAGCTGACAGCAGCTGATCAGATCTTTGGCTGCTATCGACACGAGGCACAGCTATGAGTTTGCAGCAGCTTGTTCATTGAAGAAGCACACAAACACCTGGGCAGTGCACAAACGAACACCAAGAAGGAATCCACTCTCCACTACATTGTATGAATTTGCTACTGCAGTTAACAGGACTCAAACATCAGTGATAGCTTTGATAGTATCTATGCCCAAAGTGACAATACCTATCACATCAGTAAGAATACTGTAATTCTTGAAAGACTCTTCTCTACAGAAAGCGAAGGAGAACTTTCACATTTGCCTTTAGAAGACTTGTGTGACTTATGCAGTACGATCTGGAGGAGGGAAATATCTGTCCATTTCACAAAGCTGTTTTGCAGAGAAGCCATAAAGACAAGTTTATGTGCAGTAAAACCCCCAACGGCTGGGGAAGGATGCAAACGCTGTGCTAATAAATACTCTCTCGGGTGTGTCACTTTAGAAGTGTATACAGGAAAGAGAACTGACAGATCCAACTTTTGTCCTTCGTGTGTCCCTTAGCTAAACAAGATAGACAAGATCACTCTCAGCAATAATTCATATTTATAGGTACACGGTTGAAAAACTCTGGAGTTCATCCAAGATGACAATATTACAAGCAAAAATTCCATGAAAAATATAAGCTATACATTTATATATAAACTCCAGCATGAACTGGGCAAAAGCGACCTCTTACCAGGCTCTCCTTGCTGCTGTCAGAGTTGCAAGGAAGGGGCTGAGCAAGAGGACTTCTTTGCCCTTAGATTATTTATTCTAGACCCTCTTGCATTTGAAGAGAATGGAGCTGCCAGTCCCAGAGCTGCCCTTGGCAGTCCCAGCAGACTTCCCTGCCTGCCTAGGATAGCATGTCCTGTGTTGTGTTCAGAAAGCTCTGCGAGAAGAGTATCTGCTAGCAGCCTGTCTAGGCTGTTAAGTCTTGAAGTTGCTTGCAGAAGCGATGTAATACAACTATGAAGTTTTCCCTACTCCCTTCTAATGAGTTAAACATGTTTTCATCTCGTGTCACTGGCACTTCACAGGAAGGACCTGTTCATGGTATTCCAAGTTGGTTCCACATGGTTACAGGTTTCCTAATACTAATCTACAACTAAGTTACTAATTTGTGTTGCTATCCAATGAACCACAGAAGTCACTCTTATCAGTTTTTTGAAAAATACAGAACTCTTCCTCCCGTTCACTTCTTTTTTTCAAAAGTGATTTTTCTTACAAGTGAGTTAAGCAATAAAATTTCCCATCAACATTGTTAACAGGAATGCAAAGGTCACAGAGTCATATGTATTGGAGATGAATACCAAAGACGTTGAATTTTAGAATTTCAGCAACGTAGTGATCGATCTTAATAGAATTATGAATAATTCTGACTTGCAAAAGAACAAATTAGTATTTTTCATTATTAAACATCTAATAACAAAAAGGCAAGTGCTGAAATAAAAGAATGTCCTTCTCTATGTAGACTTCTAATAATGGACCCGTTGCAAGCATAAAGAAATCTACAGAAAAATACAGCTTTAGGATATCAGATTTTTTGACTGAACTAACTGTCACAACTGTAGAAAACTAAAGATGCAGGGATGCGATAATTGGAGATATTTAAAAAAGCATTAAAATGTGTAAAGCCCCAAATACAAGCTCTGAATTAAGAAAAAAACCTCAGTAAATATATTGTGGTATCAACTATTAATATACAGCATTCCAAAAACCCTGTTTACCCTAGAGCTTTGACTTCAGCTTACTGTAAACATCTTAATTTTATATGGCACTTTGAGTTTAAACCCTCCCTGCACACAAGTGATACACATGAAATATGTATAGATAAACAAGGGCACTGGAAAAGTTGGGATGGAATATTCAGTAATACTCATGTCTGCTATTTTAATCATTCACCGGAAAATAAATAAAAGTCAATCACAACGGATACAGCATTTCAATAGCTCCATTGTTTGCAAGAGCTGAACTATTAATTTAATATGCCGTGTAGGAAAGTTGTCAGAAGGACGGCTTTAATTGCACAAGCACCTCAGTGAAGTACCTTTGTTGAAGCTGAGCGCTTCTTTATATTATTCCCTTCCCCAAAACAAGGTTAAATCTCATTCACGTTAGATATCATTACATGTCACAAAGTTCCATTAAACCTTTTTTATGCCTGTGTAAACCACAAACTTGCATTTTCTAGTTAGTGTTCACACTACCTTTAGCGGTATGTCATAATTCAATTTAAAAGCCCTCAGGTTTTGAGTTTTTTCATGCTGCCATCCCCACCATTAAGGCACCATATCACAGTTGGGCTAAGCCTGTAACATACACCAAGAAAAGGAAGTTTGACAGTTATTCCCCTTACTCATCTTAACTGTTTTTCTCTTGCACCAAAGTAGCCATAGGATATGCTTCCCTCTGTGGAAACACAGGGCTGCTAGAGAAGGCTCAGCTGTGAGGAGTTATGTTGGTGCTCATACAGAGCAGAATCGAGGGAGGCAGAAAAACACAGGTACTCCTCCCTCCAGCTAAAGCAGTGCTGCAGGTCATTTATGGAACCAAAAGTCTTGAGTGCTGTGAAGCACAGCAGATGCTCTGCAGTGGGCAATCCTCCTGCATAGCCAATTAGGATGCAGATGCTCTGAATAAAACACCTGCTGTGAGCATAAAGCAGGACTGAACCAGCATCAACCCTGACTGAGGTATTCAGGAGACACCTGAAGTAGGGATGGATTTCAGACTGTAGCAAGTCTCAGATGTATCAACTGCCTCCTCTTCCTCAGGGAGGGAATCTTCAGTCATACCATTCTGCTAGGAATAAGTCCTGGATATATGGGAGTGGGGAAGTATGAAAGACCATCAGACACACAATTCAGGACTGACCTCTTCTATTCCTGCTCATTTTCTTAGGTCAATTAATGGCACTGCCCAAGGAAGGTAAGGGGGTCAGGCCTTCCTTTCTCTCACCTCGGGCCTCAGACTATTATTCCCTCTCAATTATAGCCACTTCAGATACAAACCCCTTGATTTTTGAAGAATTTTATTTTTTCCCCAGATGTGGTATTTAAAGAGAAGGAATGTTTTGTATAGTAAGAGCCCCAAGCACTGCTCCTTGACAACACTGTAGTGTTATTTTAGACTCCACCAGTTTATCCTGCATACAGGTCAACTGTGTAGTTGAGGTCACTTACTTCCAGTGAAAGCTATCCAGCGGGCATATTTAGTAGCTTCTCTTCGCCAGTGGGAAGCCACCAGCAAACCACATGTGACAGTTAGTGAAATGATTCCCATAATGATGAAAAATAACGTAGTGACCCACTCAGGAGGCAGCCGTGGAGGAATACAGGTCCTGTCACGTCCATGGATGGTTTGACACTGTCGCACAAGGCCAACTGTGAGAGCACCTGAAAATACATAGCAGAGAGGCAAGTAAACTTTCAAAATCCTCTCTGAGAGGCGCTCAATTGCAAACCAAAGCTCAGAATTGTCCAAAAATAAGGGATTCTTTCTTTGATGAACCTCATTAAGCCTTTTAAACACAGAGGATATGGGGAGCATGCTTTAAATGTCTATCTTCATGTTCTTTCATCATATGCTTGCACAAGTTGAAGTGAGATGGCTGCAAGCTGTATCTGGTTCTTGAGTGGCAATCAAGGTCTAATCAAAGGGATAAAGCACTCCTATAAAGCCTGCCAATATCAGTTAAAGCAGTACAGAGGATTACTCCCTCATCTGTGCAAGATGAAATACTTTTATAATATAACAAAATGAGCTGCAGCCCCCTAAAATGCCTTTAATTGTCTAATGCCTTTTCCCCTCAACTGTAAACACAGCTTTAATCCTCAAAGTCTTGCAGTAGAAATTGCATTTATTTCATACCAAGATTTTAATAACATTAAAAAAAAAAAACAAAACCAAACACTCCTTGACAAAAATAAGAGTCCCTCTATGCAAGAGACTGGTCAATCCTTTTGATAGCTAGCAAGAGTTACTACACACAAACTGGAATATCTACACAAAAGATTTATCAAAAAGATCCTAGGAAAAGTACAAGACTGGTAGAGAAACTATAAAGGTTTTGCACAAACTGAGGTATTTTCCATTAAATAAAAAGACATCCAATTTAAAATCCAATTCAGTGCTTTTGAGACTCATAAAGAAGCTTTTAGTAAGCTTTAATAGTGAAGTTCTCTTTATTTGGAAAATTTTAACCCAAAATTAACATGCAAGATTAAAATCCATTTCTTCCAGTGTGTCTTAAACATTAAGTCCTATATTACTCAATTTTGTCCCTTCTTCTGAACTGTTTTCCTAAATAATTGTCCTTTATCTAAATTAGGAGCAAAAAACAACAGTTGATAATATTAGAGTCAACATCTTCCTCCACAAATTATTTCAAGTAAATATTGTTATAATGTTTACCTGTTTACAATAAAGAGAGGGCACCTTAGAAGCAATTAGAGTAAGACTTGGAATCTTAGGTTTAGCATATCTTTTGGAGGGAGAAACAACTGTCATACTTTTTAGCTTCCTTTTGAAAAAAACCAAAAGCACGAAACAAAGAAGTAAGCCAATAGTCAACAAGGTAATCAGTCCTAGCATGCACCCCCCAGCACCCTGGAGCCAGTTTCTACAAGTGTTCAGATCCTGTCTGCTGACACCTCAGCAATGAGTACCAGCAGAATCAGCTTCTGAACTTACAATCATTGGGTTAGGAGACAGAATATCATGCTTTATTAGATGCAGCGCTTCTGATACACTCCTAGAGGATGAGAAGAACCAAGAGCAAAACCATTACTCAATCAGTTCTGTTGAAGCATTCCTGTAACCTTTATTTAGACCATAAATTTCTAGCCCTATTCAAATTCATCCTTTTAATTACATATTCATCAACTGAAAGATTAAGAGATTAATTTTCAGTTAAAAGTTGAAGTAAAATCCTTTAAAAAAGCGTCAGTTACAAATCCAACAAAATTGGTATTTTCTACTCCAGATATACAGCCATCACACCATTCCTGTGCACCAGGATGACACAAAACTGAGCCAGAATTACACAAGCAATCTTGCACAGCTCACAGTTTTACATGAACTGCTTCTCAGTTGCTTTTTCACAGCCTGCAATGTTTTCATTTCACATCAGCTGCTGGGGCAGAGGGATGTGCGTGTGTCCTTAAATGTCAAGCTCTCTGAAACACACACATTGCAGAACCACATGCAAAACACTAAGTAGCTTCCTGTAGTTTGGGGATAAAGAGGCTATTACTGCAGTATCATAGAACAGGAAACTAATCCCAATCATACTGCGAGACTAGGATTTAACAACAATTTTACTATACTTACAGTAGAAGTCAGTTTTTTCTGAACTGCAATTCTAATCTGAAGAACAACTTCATAAAAATTACATCACATGCTCAATAGATGTTTTCTGAATTCAGAGACCTCTCCTAAATCCAGTGGCAATAATTTAGTGCATTTTTAACTTTGGCAAAAGCAACAGTGACAAGAACCACTGTGCTGGACTCCATTCCATTTGTGTGTTAACTGAAACTAAAAACCAGTTGCTATACATGAGCGTATATTAGAAAGAGACAACTAACCGATCTTTCAAATGCAATTTACAGTTTATATTGAAGACATTTTTCAATTAACAAGAGCACATTTAACATGTCAGATTCAGAGAGGACCAAAGCTAAGCCCAGCAGTGCCGTATCTAGAGGAAACAGAAGAGAACTCCATCTTGAACTACTATTTTTCAGTGCACTTTTTTTGCTGTTAACATCTACTTCTCCAAAGGCTGATTTTCTCAAAAAAACCCCAACCAAATGCACAACTGAAAATTAAAAAAAAAAGAGATCAACCAGTTTAATCTCCGAATTGTGAGTACCGGGGTAGCATCCCTTTGGAAGACACAAGGATAGTTGCAAGAAACTATTCAGATCAGGGTTTCCTGAACATCACTTCTCATGCCCAACTGTGTCGTTCCACTTGGGTTTTTTTTTATTTTCCCTTTTTTTTTTTTTAATCAGAGTTCTAAAGCATCAGCAAATAAATTTCCAGATTTGCCATTTTGGAAGAAAAATACTGAAATTTACTTTATGGTTAAGCTTTTGCTAGCACATACTTAGTATTTTCTCTTAACTCTGCTTCATGGATTACAAATTTGAAGTAGATATACTTCATATTGAAGGCTTTGAACCTTGAGTCTGCAGACTCTAGGGAGGCAAATGGAGGGCAAGAGGTCTGTGAACTAGTTCAAAAGGTTTCACAAAGGTTACTGGGAGAAACAACCTCATTACGTGCTCATAAATTTAGTTAAAGTTTAAGTTCACTATACAGGGATACCTCAATTGTGTACATAAACTGGGCAGAAGGAATTTAAACCTCATAGCTTCATCCCATAGTGACAAATCTGTTGAATGCAGACTTCAAAAGAAGTCTCTGGTGGGGAAAGAGAGTATTTATTTGCCACAGAATTCAAGAGAATTGATCCCATTCTTGGTCCCGTTCTAAAGCAATCAACCAAACAGTTGCCAGGCAGCTGCCAACAAACTAACTTGTTACAGAAAATCTTGTTTAACCTTATCTAGTCTGTCATTGAAAGGAGCGACAGAAATATTGAATCAAACAGTCTCCTTTTGCCTGTAGTTAGAGAATAGCCCAGCAGTCCATCTCAAGCCAGTCACTGAGTTCAACTCTGCTAGGTAAAAGAGGTTTTTAGCTGTTCCCACAGAAGAATTCCATATAATTGCTGAAAATCTAAGCACCTAACACAGGTATAAAACAAACAGCCCAGCTAATGCTAGTAGATAAGGCAGCTTAAAGATGGATACAGCCCTAAAACACGTGCAGTGGAGTAACCACGCCTGCCCATCCTCCCCCTCCCAATTCCCGCACTGCACAGCCATCGGGAGCTATAATGACAACCTGGAGATGCAGGGGGCCACTCCCTTTCTCTTGTACGCCTCTCCCTCCATAGCTTCCAAGACTGGCATTATGCAGGTCAGTACGGCTAGTGCGAGAGTTGATTAGGATATATATTTCTAATTACTAAAAATGAGATTCAGCCTTGATTAAAACAGAGAATACTGCACTGAGGAAATGTCAGTGAAGTGGTCCTTAGTCTTTTCCAGTAAATCTATGCCCTAAAGTGCCAGTGCATTTCAAACACATTAAACAACCTTCCAGTAGCGACAGTCTGACTATAACCAGGACTCCAGTTTATACAAGTGAAAGATTTCATGATCATATTCCTACACTACCTCACCCAACTCCTCCTGACCACCAGTAATGCTCATTTTCTGACACTGTGTACTAGAATAAATAATAAAAATACTCTTTAGCAAAAACACCAACATTTGGGAGCATCATCTGTTTAACAATTAAGTTTCACAAAACCATTGAGGGAAAGAGGGGAAAAGGCACCAAACCAAAGAAAGGCAAGCCCTAGTTTTTTCCCTTTGTGCAGATGTGCGGCTGCCACTGAGCCGACCCACAAGTCCCACTCCAGCCCTGCTGGTGCTGTGCCATCCCTCTCCCGTTTCCGTGGTAACTACAGAGCCACCAAGGAGGAATCACCCGCTACAGAGAGAAACAAAAATTGCTGCAGCCCTTTCACTCCCCCACCTCTCCATCACTTCTGAATTATTAAAAGTGGCACAGCAATACTACGGCTGGAAAGCTATTCAGATGTTCGCTGTTCATCTATTATTTGATTGCCAGAACACATGGGATCAAGCGTGCCAGATGGACACAGGAGATGTGCCACTGCTGTGAAGAGCTTACCATAACATAAGGAGCAATTAATATGGTAAAAGCACGACACCGCTAACAAGGTGGGGCTGAAACATTAGAAGGTCACAGAGCTCAGCAGCTATGCTGTCACACGAACATACAAACCACAAATCCTCAGAAGCGCTCTTGCTCATACAGCTTGGGGTACCTGCCCCTCCTCTGCCCTCCCCTAACTGTCCCCACCCCCACTTGAAAAGGTCCTTACTTTTTCCCATCATTTTAGAGAAAATGCTATTCCTTGGGTTTAAATGTGTCTGCAACCTTCTGTATTCCTTGACAACAGCTTCCTTGCTTTTACCTTCCACGTATCAACCATATCCTTAGCAAAATCCTTATTACTAACATTAAATAAATATTACAGATCAATATGCCTGGTGAGGAGGTTAAAACACCCAACCGCTCCCAGAGAGCCCGCCTGCCCTCCCTCCCTCGCTGTCCTGATGAGATGGCGTGGTTCTGCTAGAAACCCCAGTTGCGACTGCCAGACAATTTCTGCTCAAACAAGATACTTTAGCATACTGTAGACTTGTTAAACCATCTTTGCTAAGCGAAGAGCACAGTTAACAGGGTTCCTAACAAGACGTTGGTGACGTAAATCTTAGAGCACCGCCAATGTGGCAAGGACAGTGATAAGTTTTATGTTTTAGTAATGAGCACACTACATGGAGCTATGTTATTTTGGCACACTAAAACATTCATTGCTGCTGGTTAGGTAACAGTCACATGCCAGAGAACAACAAACGTGAAGTAGGGGCAGCTCAGTTAAGCCTTTCCCTGTAACTCTTATAGTGCCACAGACAAGGACAGGAGGAAATTAAGTTTTTCTTGGAAAGTTTCTAAGTTCTATCAATTAATAAACTTGAATGTAAAAAGGTCTAGTTCCATCTAAGAGGAGGAACAGGCTGCAGCTGTGTAATGCGCAGCTGCAGCTTGTTACCCAACCCAAGTGGAAGCCTTTAAAGGTCTAAAGAGAATGCAATGATTTGGTCATGGCAGACTAAATCCCTGTACCAATGTTAAGGATAACCATCAAGTTGACTTTGGCCATCTTGCCTTCAACATGTCTGCTGCTCCTTGCCTGCAACCAAGCCTCTCTGACAGAAGACCGCTTTCAAAGTGAGCGAAGCATAGCCGGGGTATTCCTGAGAGGAACAAACAACAGAGTACGGTAAGAATAGTTCCAATGCAACTGCCCGTAACCGCAAACAAGGAGGCGATATTTCCAAGAAGAAAATTTTTCAAAGTCATCCAAGGAATTTGGCAGTGTAAGTGCAGTGTTTCCCAGTCCTATATACGGAATTTATTTTCCTGCAATGGGCACTTTAAGTGATGTTACTATACAAAGAGGGAAGAGAGAATAACTTATTTAGGATTATTTATATGTATTTTGTTTTGGGGAAAATTTCTATTAATTCTATATTCCAGGTATTAGTCCCTTGGAAATGGAGTACTCTCCCTTTTGCCTTTCCCAAAATCCAGGGAACTGACACTGCTGATCCTTCCCTACCAGAGCCTGAAAGGGCACTCCAGGGTGCATATAGTTAGTTCTACTTATTCCAGTGTAAAATTCCATCAGAAATCAGGGCCTGTACCCTCTCTTATGAGGAGATTAGTCACACCTACAGTAAGCAATGCAGAAGGTTAGGGAAAAAGCTATGCTTTTGCAGGTTATGCACCACCTCTGATGTGAAGAGGAAAAAGACACATTACCCTGCTGGTTTACAAAGCACTTCAAAACTGGGGAGGAAAAGAGAATTAATGCTGGGGAAGATCTCTTGATTCTAAAAGGCACTGTTCATGTTGTAATAGTTAAACAGAATTGCAGGATCTCTGTAAGGTCCCACTGAACGATGCCCACAGGCATAGCTCATAGAATTTTTTTGGTATCCACAACTGCTCAGAATTTTTGCCTTGTAAAAGGAAATGTATTTAATCCTTAACTGAATTTTCAGCCATTGATCCATTAAAGCAATTTTAAAATGTTTAAAACCTCAAATAATGTCCTATCATAGCATTTTGTAAAATAGCACATACACGTAATTAACTGCAGCTAAGTAACTATGAGCAAGTCAAACACCCTTTCCTCCACTTTTTTGCTTAGATCATTGTTGTAGGACAATACAATAACTGGGTTATACCTAAGTAACTATAAAGGGTATATAAAAGGATCAAAATATAAGATAGGACCAACTGCTGGTTTCTTATCAAGTATGAGAATACTGTATCTGTTACTGTTCTTACATAAATAATTACTTCTTTTGTGAGGAATGGAGGGTAGTTTGAATAGATGCTCTTTAGCACTTACACCACTAAAATAACTTCGAGGTTACCATGCAAGTACAGTATTCAGGATGTGGCATGACAGATTGATTCTTTTACTGCAGATGTTCCAGTACATTGTTCAGTTAGTAGATTAAAAGGCAACCAAGTTCAGACTTACTAAAATAAGATTTATCAATGTTAAAGGATGATCTAGAGAAAGGCTTAAAAGAATAACAGAGGATTAAGGGGAAAGGCAGAGAACATAGCAGAGTCCAAAACAAAGGGATTATGAACTATCTTTACTGTCCTTTGTATGCCAGATCTTATGTTTTTGGCATTCACTCCAATTTGTCTCTCAAATTATCTAACAGGTATTGTAACCCTGGAAGAAAAGCTTTGGAGTTTTTCACTTCGAAGTAGACCAGATGAAAGATCAATTCATATGCCCACTGGATGTTTATTGGTACGAAACAAACACCTAAAAATTTATACTATGTTAAAAGATCAGCTTTAATAAAGACCTAGATTTGCTTTCGAAGTCCTTGCTGTATCTAGAGTGCATCTTTTAAGAGCAATTCAAATCACTATTGCAGGAGAGAGCGTGTTATTATATAAGCTGCTATTTCTCTTTTACTCTATTTATCTCCTCTGAAATTAGAATGTTCTCTCCCTTTCAAACCAACTTTGAAATGCACCATCCTTCTTGCTCTAGAATTGTAAAGGGTGTTTCTTTGTTTCAGGAACTAAGTGACTTTCTTAAAAATACTCATATTGGCAACAATAGGTGAGGTAAAGTTGAAACCCAGCTTATGCTAGCTATGAGGAACCTACCAATTAAATTCTATTTAACAATCTAATGTCCAGAGAATTTAATTTATTAGGTACCATTTTTGGCACTCTGTAGAACTCCAAAGCTCACCGGCTTTTAAACAGAAGAATTCTCATTTTTAAAGTCTAAATGTTAAGAGTTGTGGTATATTAGCAGAAAAGCCTGCTCTGCTGCTGAAGACCATCTGGTGCCTGAGTTGCCTCAAAAGCTTTCAATTCAGTGCTTGTATCTTTCCTGATTCAAACCAAATCCCCCCTCCACAAAAACCACAGTCTTTTCCCTCCTTCCTCCCACCTCCAAAGAGAAAAATAAAATCAGGGGCCATCTATTGGGAAAGATCCTTATGACTTACACGTATTAGAAAAGTTTATTACTACAGATGACAGTCATAACAATATACGAGTTAAGTGATGTTTAAATTGCAGACATTTGGACCAATAAAAAGCACGTTTATTTCTGAATTCCAACATACAAGTTTTAATGCTATACTGGTTGTGTATTGGGGTGGGGTTTTTTTTTAATGTTTGGATTTTGTGTCCTGCCCCCGCCACCCCCCCCCCCCTTTTTTTTTTTTTTAGAAGAGATGGACCACCACACACTGAAAGAGCTATCCTCAGGCAACAACGCAGGAACAACTCTCCTGAGGACATAACAAAGGCTCTGTGTGTTCTCACCTATCAGAGCCAAGAAATCTGCCCACACTGAAGGTATTATTCCCTGCTTCAGAAGACAGCATTAATTAAATGTTGGTAAACAGTATCTCTAATAAGTTGCATCCTTCTGGTTGTTCATTTTCTGACACCTTAAGCATTTTCACAATAGGATAGTGTTGTCAGTGACTAGAATCTTTACAAGTTCTGAAGTGGCAAAGGGCCTGGGAAAAAAGAGAGAACTTTTGAGGGAAAAAAAAACCCAACCAAAACTTAATGTTTTATTTAGCTTAAAACACAAACAAACAAAAAAAAATCTGTATTTTTTTCTATTTCCCCCCCAAACCAAAATAGAGCTACTCAAAGTTGACAAAATTCACTGCCTAAAAAAAGAAAGATCAAAGGCAGCGTCAATATTTAAAAGTGATTTTTCTAGTCAGCTACACCAGTTTTATGCCATATGTTCAGCTGAAAGCCAGAAGCTATGACACCTACAGCTGTTCTGCTATTTAACATCTGATGAGCTCGTGCTCTTTTTAAGAGTTATATTTAGCTTCAGACAGAGCTGTAAAACGATACCTCTTCATCCAATACACCACACAACCCTACCACAACCTTCTCAGAAATGGTCTGCTAATCACTCCACAGTTGTATCGTTGATGTGCAGACTCTTTGAGGATGGCCATCATCTACAGGAGCCAGTGACATGAGGTGGCCAGGCTGGGTCAGTAATGGCAGCACCAGAGTTCGCCACAACACAACCAGCAAGAACACAGAAATTCTGCATCTTCACAGTTTTGTGGATCACCTTCCACATAGGTGTCTTGTAAGGTGGTCTGTTCACAGACTGGCGACAACTGGACTTCAGAGCTCTCCATTTTTAACTCCTACATATCTAAAAGCACTATTTCACCAAGTCAGTTGAGTTTTAAACTTAACAGATGTCCAAGCAGATCAGGACAGATATACCAAAACCCCCAAATCACACAAAGTAAAGTACCCTGTTGTTCTCTCTCTCTTTATTCATGAAGACGAAGTATCTGTCAACCTTCCTGTTTACAGTGTAAAGCAATTTCTCCAGCCTGATGACAAGGCCATTCAGGAGTAGGGAGAAAATTTAGGTTCTGGCTCTGCCCTCAAGATTGCTTGTGTATTTTATCAAATGAAATTCAGAAGGAATAAGGAACATCTTCCTCTGTCAGCTGCAATTGTTGTGCTTTGTGCTGATCTCAGTTTGTGTCAGACATGCTCCAAGGACACCCACTGATCTGGCTCTTCCACGGCCTTATGAATCACCCAGTAGCGTAAGGTGAAAAGAGAAGCGTTGAAATGCCTTTTGGCATTTATCTGGTTAGAAATATATTTGCAAATTTTAGGTGTCTGCTCAGCAAACACTCAGCCTAAATACACCTTATGTGCTTGAATGCTTTCTTACAGCTGAGCTAGCTTTCTCCTGGTCCGCTGCTGAGAGCAAATTTTAGGT
Source organism: Burhinus bistriatus (assembly GCA_013397275.1). NCBI lineage: Eukaryota > Metazoa > Chordata > Aves > Charadriiformes > Burhinidae > Burhinus > Burhinus bistriatus. The sequence continues at coordinate 622,460 of VYXH01003090.1, forward strand.
CCAGATTCCCAGAAAGTACAACAGACCTTGCTAAATAAAGAACAAAATATTCAAAAAGTAAATAAAGTGTACTAACAATTTGGTGGCCATTTCTTTAAATCACATAACCAATGGCAGGATTTTATTTGCAGGTAGAAGTAATACTTTTTATTAGAACAACTAGAGTAATTGGAAAGATTAAGCACTTCTGGTCTTGCAAGCCCTTCCTTGGACACACAAGTTTCCCCCACTCTATTAATTGGGGATATAAAAGATATTATCTCTGTCTACTAGACTTGTAAGGCACCTTTGTCAATTGAACAACGGCACCTAAATGGCCCAAGATATATTTCATTGCAACTAGAGTAACCTTTCAAGTAGAATAAAACCTAACCTTAGTTTTTATTCCCAAAGGCACTTTTTAACTGTTGCCAAATCTGTGTATTACATGCTTGTAACAACTGGCAATACAAGTTAAACTGCACTTTAAATAGGGATTAGATACAGGGCCAACAAAGAATTTATTCTCTACAAGTAACACTTCATGTGCTGAAAGACAGACTGACATATAGCTTAACTATACCCAATCTGTCCTCAAGGACAGCCAGCACATAGTTTCCTGGCTGATTAACATTTCAAGCCCCCACAGTATAAAAGGTAGCTTTAACTTTTCAGGTAAATTGGAAAAAAAATGCAACACCCACAACCACCTTCTGCAGTAATAATTCCCAAATTTAGGCATTTACTTGTTGTTCCCATCACAACAAAAACATTAAAAACAAAGAACAGGAAGGCAAGGAGCATCTTCAGGATTTATCCTGAAGTTATATTTTCTTATCCCTTTTGCTAGAGCAAGTCCTTGTTTTAGAATGGTGCATAATTTAAGCAATTAACAGGTGCTGTCTGTTTGGTGATAACACTTTGTCCCTTATCACAAATCAGCATCTACAAAAATAGCTCGTAAAAGTCTGGAGACTTTTTTTTTTTTGGCTAGAATAAGAGAAGACAGACCACTCCCGAACAGTTAAATTTGCACTTTACTTAAATAAAATATGACTTTATCTCAAAAGCAGGGCTCAGTCCTTTCTGAACAAGTGGGACTATTCTTAAAAAGCAATCAGATGTTATATAGTGCTCCAAAGTGCGTATCTGTTAACATATGTTTATACAGTTGTTATACTTACATCTGAAACAGAATTCTCTCTAATTTTAGATTCAATATAAACAGGCAAGAAATGCTCTATTTTTATGACCAACTTCATCTTACTGAACATACACTTACAGAGAGCATTTACTTCACATTACACCGGGGATAAGTCAACAGACTTCTGTTTGTAAATCAGCAACTACTACTTCTAGCCTTTACTCTCTTTATTTCACCATTTTTCATGTATTAAGCTTCAGGGTGCTTCTTGTAATTGCTGAGTGAACCAATAATATTCCACTGAAAGAATTTATGAGACCACATTAGAAAATCTTGGCCATTCAATCTTTTCAGGTTTCCTGTACAATCTTGTAGAATATTTTTTAAATTGAAGTGTCAGTTTAAAAAACAAAGCAAAACATGCTTCTTCCCACATGAGTTTCTACAATGGAGAACTACATCATTAACACATGAATTTAGGTGCACGATTAGTTTCAGAACGGAATTCAACCTTTGGGAAAAAAAGTTCTTTCTTCACCCTTGTGACTTCTCTTCCCCCACAGCATGCAACGCCTACAACGTTCCTCGCATCAACAGGCACAGAAGCTGCAGTGCATTTTCTCCTCTACAAGAAAGGAGATCAGAATCTTCCACTGTGGCAGCTCTGGAGCTGACACTTCCACTGACTGTGGGAATACCGTTGGTTGCTATCTATGCTTAAGAAAAGATATCTCTTAACACTGCAATTTATAATATCTCTATTTTGTACAGAGAAGACTGAACATTAAAGCAAATTTTCAAGTCAAACAAGTCACCTTCTACACAAAACTCAACCTTCAGGAAACTTGAGGTCCATGACAACCTCTTATCAGTTTTCTTCACTTTGATATAAAGACATTACAATTAAAGGTTGCGTATGTTTGACGCATTAAACTCATACTGATGAAGTTACAGATAAAACCGTTCCCCCTTACTTCTACATTTGCCCTGCCTATCATGGAAGTCAGGATCCATCTCATTTCAGATGTATACAACGATTTTATTGCAGACAGCAAGCAGTTTCACTGAGACATCCTAATAACATTAGTATATATGCCATCAATTTGAGAAGTGTAGAAAGAATCTAGATTCAACGCAGCTCTTTTGAAGAATTCACAGCAAAGCAGTTCTGAGGCACACTGAACAATCAGTTTGTCCCATTCTCTCTAATTCTGATCTCATACCTATTCCTTAAAATACAACTAAATTACATTGGTGCCAATAGCTGGAAGCAGTCACAGCAAGAGAAGTGGAAACAAGGCAAGAAGAACCTGAGTAATGATTGGAGAGCAAGAGAACAGGAAATCCAGGAGTAAGAACTGCAACACTATAAACTGGGAAGGTGGCTCAATGATGAGCTCTACAAAAGTAAACTACTTGACTTTACTGCCCATGAACACTGTGATTTGATTATTAAATTCCTGGCTGTGCCAAGCTCAGAGACAGCTCAGCCCTACTAATGCAGTGTCCAAACAACTGCACAAAGAATTGTGCATGGTCAAGTTGAAGGCCTAATGTGAACCGTCTTCAAGTGGACAAATATTTAAACATCTAAGTGGGTTATTAATCATTACACCTTGAGAGACCGTCATCCCTAATAATCCCAAAGTGCTTTGTAATTTATGGCACAGAACTGCAGCTACCATGAGGCTCTTGGGTAGCAGCCAACTGTTGCTTATCACACTACGTTGCGTCGATAGGAAGTGCTGGCTGCAGTAAATCCCTGGGAGGCTTTTGATGCCTTCACACGGGAACATTTTAGTTCATCCCAAGGACCCAAACATAATAGACTGGGTATGTTTTGCTCAAAGAGAGGAACTAGACTCTACATCCTCTGTGGAATTTTGAACCTCTAACTCTTAGCAGCTAGTGTTTCATACTTGATTAGCTCGTCCCACAGACAAGCCATCACAGTCAGGCTACATTTCCTGAGGTACCCAAGAGAGACTGAACTCTTGTAATCAACTCAATTTACAAAATTTAAAAAACATATAAAAGATAATACATCAAATAGGAAATCAAATATGATATAATAGGAAGAAACCAAGAGCTTCACCCTGAGAAAGGATGTAACCTACGACTGTTAATTCCATATAGATTCCTATGGAATTAGGCCAATATAAGCGCTTTGCCAGTCAAATGCTCTAGCTTGTTTCCCTACTCTTTAAAATTGGCACCTACCCTGCACAGATCCTCCTCTTGGCCATATCTCCAGTTTTTCAGATCTGTGTACACCTCCATCAGTCAGAGGCTTGGGGAAGAAAAGTGAGAATGAGAAGAGCAGCTGGAGCACACATGCGGGGATTGCTGCAAAATTGCCATAGAACTTTTTTCGTGCATATAGCCCTCAAAAAAAGACTCTGTCCATTAATAAATGTGTAGATACTCTGAATTACAATAAAAATTTATAATTATGTAATAATAAATTGATTTTAAATTTTAAAATTTTACAGACTACAAATTTATAATGATTTATAATTTCCCCAAATTAATTTGTAGAAGGAAAAAATTGCCTCCATATTGTATTTGTTCCACCATACTATAAAAGTCATTTTGTATTTGATTTTAAAATAGACAGCAGCATTTAACATCTTCAGAGGTCAATATTCCTCCTCATCCGTGAGTCACTCTAGTTACTCTCTTCTGAAATACACAGGTACCAACCATTGCTGGAAAAAGATACCTGAACTCCTGCATAAGATGAGAATCCTACATCCTGTACTGCAGCTGGCAAGAAAAGTTAGTTCTCTCTACTTTGTTTCAAGACTAGCAAGAAAATAAGTGGGAAAAAAGTTGAGCTGTTGTGAGGTACCTATAAAAAAAAAAAAATTGATCAAGCTTAAAATTTGGACCTACTGATCTTCTTTGCTTTGGCAAAAGTACAAATGAAGTTTACATAATGCTGCTCACATGTAAGCGCTGCCTGGAAACTAAACGATACAAAAGTTTTTAATAAGCCTCAGCCATTAACAGAATCCCATTTTTTGGATTTCAGTTAATTTTAAATCCTTGTTTTGCGGTACATACTACTGAATCCTTACTTTTAAGATTCATATATTTAAGTCACTCTTGTGTTAATCTCAGTGTCATATTGTATCAACAACTGTAATACACACGCCTAAAATCAGCTCTAAGTTGATTTAAAAAAAATCGTCACTATTAGTGAAATGCAGATAGTTCTTGAAGCCACAAAGCTGAAGTCTCAACAAGGCACCTTTCCCACAATTTGTACTGTCGATAAAGCAGATTTACAACTATGTACTTCTTGAGTAAAGCATAGGATAGACAAGATCTGTATCTGCACATACCAAATATAATTTAGTTCTACAGTAACTGAACATACTGCTGTGAAGTAAATACTTTAAAGAAAAAAAACTTATTCCAAATACCTGGAACTCAAGTACCTTAGGCAAAACACCCACTATCAGAAAAGACAAATGAAATACCTGCTATTCTTAGATATTTTTTCCTCTGTTTAACAAAGTAAAACTGTGACAGGAAACAAAAGTTTTTAAAAAATCAAATTAGGCTTTGCTGCTAATGCTTACAGGGGTTTCTGTGATAAAGATACCACCTCTGTGTTACAGAAGAAGCAGCTGAGGCATTACCACAATAATTTTTCAACATCCAAAGTTAGTTGTGCCAGATGCGCCTAGATCTGTACCCTGTAATATAATCAGGTATTTCTTACCTGATTCTTTTAGACTAATTAGAGAATGAGGAATTCAACAGGATTTGGTGGGAGACAAACTAATAATTTTACACCTTCACAGACTACAGAGAAAACAAAACATTCACCTAACAGAAGCAGTATTAATTTTTATTCATTAAAAAGCAGATGTAAAACATCAGTTCCTCTATGGACAAAAACAATCAGCTCCCTCATCTCTGGTCTGGCAGGCTCACATAACCAGGCTGACACAGCTCTCTTTCATGAGATTCTTCCTACACGTAAAATAGTTCCATATGTTTAAATGTAGAGTGGTTGAGCAAGCACAAAATTAATTCATTACAACAATGCCTTACTATTAATTTTTCTTGTGCCTTAAGGCCTGGTCAATTACAGAACCCAAGCACAATTCAAGCACTCTGCTTTGTCAGATTTTTACATCCACTTGAAAGACATCTACAGTCATGAAGTGGAATGGAAATGTTAATTTTAAAGATGGCACTGACATTCCCAGTCCAGGCACACCTATTAACAGACTGCTCTTGTTAGAGCATTCAGATTATTTGGGGTTTAGATTCTTTGCCAGTCCTTACTAGTTCTTATTTGGGTTGGTTTGTTTGTTTTGCGTTGTTGTTTTTAAGGCACTGGCAACATCTCTAAAATGCAAGTACTGTTAGCAGTGCCTGCATCTTACAGCAGGTCCTAATCCTCTTGTTTTCCAGATCAGCGACGTATCACACAGCACCACCCTTCCCTCCTTGCTCACACACCTGGTGGCATCTACCAAAAGGAAAGCGTTTTCCTAGAAATTATGTTTCAGAACCTAATTTTAACATTGATGTTCAGATGGGTTTGGAAATTGCTTTTTAGTAGCCACTTCTTTTTAGGACATGATGGTACATAATTCTTCACTTTCTGTATCATCACCCCATTTTCTTCTTTTTGTATTCTCAGCATGCAATCCAAACAGGTCCATGAAAGGGCAAATAACTTCTCCTGTCACAGTCACTACATGACACAGTACAAAAAACATCAGGAAAAAGTAATTTTGTAGAGTTGCTTCTTATCATGTCCCATCATTCTCTACTGAGACGAACTGAGAAGCAGCATGTTGCGTTTTGAGTATATTGCAAGATGCTTAACAAATGATCAGCAGAACCCTTTTACAGACAGTTTTTGAAAAGCCAACTATCCATACATCAAAGAAACAAAACAAAACAGTATCTACTCCAGTGGACAGCACAATGATTGCTCTATACCATGATTCCTCCATAGAGGAGCACTGTAGATTAACAGTTTCTCAGCACAGTCCCTAAAGGGCAGAAGAAAATGGTAATATGCCATACTGATTTTCATATATCACCACTTTTTGAGCAGATAACTGCATTTAGAACAATAGTGCTGGCTGAAACTCAAGTTTACACCCTTTTTTAAGTTGTTGATGCTTTATTTATTCTATTCTATCTATTCTATTTAGAAACACCGGTTCATTCAAACACCTTCACTTGGTCTTAGGTTTATTCCATGTATAGTCAGTTCTCCAAGTAGAGAAAAATATTTCAGTGGCAATATGGTCTCAAGCTCAGCAGGAGCTGGGAATCACTGCTTGGTCGTATCACCTGTGATAGTTCATTAAGCTGATCCCAACAAAGCTACAGCTTCTGTCGGAACTGTGGAGCAAAACTCCTCAAGAAGAGCTATCACATGCAGAGGAGTAACACCGAACAGCAGTAATTTGCCACAGTACTAGACAACTTATTTCACAGGAGCAGGGAGTTAACGACCTCGGGAGGAATGGCCTGCTGGGTATAGCTTGCTCTTCTGTAAGACCATAGATACCACTGAATCTGGAATCACACTTCACAAATAAAAAAGCAACGGAGTACACAAAACCAAGAACTACACATAATACTTTGGAAGATACATGGAAAGGCAGCATTTGTAAACAAAACAGACAATTTAAAATAAGTGGTGCGTTGTAGATTCACAATTTACCATGTTACAGCACAGCATGGTACAGAAGGCAGTTTAAATGAAAAGTGTAATTCCTAACATACGTGACCTTGATGCTTATGTCACAGGTACAAGATGAAATTGGAAGCTCTGCTGAACATTACTATCCCCCAAGTCAGCACTGTTGTGCATACGCTGAGTGGCCTGGCCATAACATTATACTGTACGCCCCATTGTGATACATGTATCAAAATAAGAGGACGTGCTAAATACGTGCTGTAGAAGTTACCCATCAGAGTTTCGCAGCCTTAAATTCTGACATGCATATTAACTTAACGACTGCTATAAAAAAGGTACACATTGTTCTGTAAATTGGAATCAAATGAACAATCATGCTACATAGGAAAGGATGACTAAGTCACATAAACAAACTGGTAGCTTAGCTTTCTGAAGGGGGATTTTATTTGATTAAATTCTCCCCTTGAATTATCTGACCTATCCTAAATGCATTTCAAATTGTCAACCCCACCACATGTACAGCTTTTAACATGTCTAATTTCAACTGTGCCTACTATTCATACCCTTTTCCCTACAAAAGGATTGAGAGCTGAAGCTAGAGCAACTTATATTCCCCCCCACCTCCTCTACTGAAGACAAAATATCAAAATCATTAAAGACCCTCCCACACAAAAAAGGAATATATGGAGACAAAACTATCAGCTTTTAAAGTTCATCACAAAAGAAGCGTAGAGATACAGGAGCAAAATTCATTACTACTGAAATCAGTGGGAGCTTAGGTGTTGCCTTAAACTAAAGCCAACCCTATCCTTATTTCTCACATGGAGTATCGGTTTGGTAAGGAATGGATGTCAGTGCAAGAATACTGAGAAGCCACTGGTTTCCAGATTGGAGTTATCAGTGCTCTGTACTCGCACACCACGAATAACTAAACCTCACTGAGAACTCTCTGTAAGAAAAGTACATTAATTTTCATCTTTCCTTTATAAGCTGAAAGATGTATGAAATACCTGAAACCAAGTTAATGAACAATTCTTACAAAACTACATAAAGAAAAAGCACCCAATGGAGATTTGGACCCATATCCACAAAGGTGTAATTCCTCTGACCTAAAGACAGATGAGCATCTGAAATCTTCAATGACCTCATAATTACAATGCTGGAGAAGAATTTTTATAGCCAACATTCTTCAAATGATTGTAAAATTTATCTTTAAGGGTAAGATTTAGGAGACTAATCAGCCCTTCCCCTAAATCAATTTCCCCAGAACACAAGCTCCTTTAAAAAAAAAAAAAAAAATTAAAAACAATCTAGATTTTTCAGAAAAGCATTAAAGCCACTGCTTTATTTTGCTATCCAATTTAGCAGAAAATCATCATTATCTCTGGAGTAAGATGTACATACTGTTTAGCATTAAAATCAGAACAGATTTTCCGCCCCCCCCTGAAACGTAAGCCCAGGTTCCCAACCTTAGTGGCTGTAAACAGCTCTGAATGAGCCAATGCAGTGCTGCCTTCCCAGGTTTGCCAAGACCTCTGCTCTATGCAATTCTCAAACAGCTGCAGTATTGAGAAGACCAGGCTGTTCCACGCTGCCTTTCAGAACCCCGAGGACAGCAGCCAAGCAGAGAAACAGTATTACTCCCCTTTCTCCTTGGTACTAAGCTGCCTTGTAGAAGCAGAATCTAGAATAATTCCCACAGGAGATGAACCTAAGAGCACAGAGATAAAGCCAAGAAATATTTTCTTTCACCAAGTAGTTCCTTTCACCAGCTGAGAGCAGGATGCTTCAAAAAAACCTGCTTCTTAGTGGCACATATGGGAGCTGGATGGCTTGAATGTGGTCCAAGTACGGTAGTCTGCTGAGAGTGCCTGAATCTCGCTAGCAGCTGGGATGGGGTTTACCATCAGGGCTGTGTCCTCCTATGCCATACTTCTCCACAGCAGTCTCTGGGTAATAAATGGCACTCATAAAAGCATTTATCTCATAATTCAACACTACAGTGTTTGCTACAGGAAGTCCTTCATTCAACGGGCATCCTCACACTTCCTTTCTTTGCAGTTGGGGCAAAAGGCTCATTTTAGAAGGTCTAAGTACTAGAAATATACATTTCTATTGCTTTTAACCAGATGTCTTATAGTAGAGCGCATCGAATCCTGTATCAATAAAAATCTACAAAAGAGGCATTAAGGAAGGATGACAGCTAGCTCTCCTTTATGATTTTATCAAGTCAACAATTTGTTTGGCTTCAAAATGTAGCAAAAAAAAGGCTTAGGTCTGTCAAAACATTATTTGACTAGTGAAGTCCTTCAGAAAAATCCATACAGATTTCATGTTTGTCAGCCTAATTAAAACTGTTATTTGCACCTCTAAAAGGAGTACAAGACAGAAAAGGCAGATGATTCTTAAGTAATCGTTAACTAAGAAGTAATGATTCCTAGGTATAATATTTCAGGAAGCAATTTTTGTATTATAAAGAGATATTAAACATTTTTATTTAACGAAGAATATAACGGACTGCGCTTAGTTCCCAAAAGACCTTTCTTTCCACGGGCAATTTCTTCAGAATACTTTTTTTGTTATCTCATTTCTAGACAGGCAGAGACAATCCAACATCTCACACGTTGCATAGGACCCATTAACACGAGGCAGGACTTAAGAAAGACGTACTTAAAATATTTAAAATGAAGATTATTTTATTTGACTGTAAGCCCCTGAAGAAGGGCTCATTACTGTAGCACTGCTGCTAGGTGGAATTGTAAGAGGAAAGAACTAACTATTTTATGTAGCCATAGGCAGGAAAATCATCACAATTAGCTATAAGAGGAATGGTGAAGTCATCTAGGGGGTTCCTGAATGCTGCACTTTGGGATGGGAAGTGACTCTCTCCTCTCCTCTGGACCGTGTAGGAAAGGTTCTAGACTAGGTAACTAGAAGCAGTTCAGACAAACTAAAAAGATAGTCTGGTCAGAGGGAATGCCCAGTCATCAATCCCTAATAGCCAACACTTTTAATACTCTAGTTCATCAGAATGAAGGAATCATAGAATCATAGAATCGTTTAGGTTGGAAAAGACCTTTAAGATCATCCAGTCCAACCATTGACCCTACTCTACCATGTCTGCCACTAAACCATGTCTCCAAGCACCACATCTACACGACTTTTAAACACATCTAGGGATGGTGACTCAACCACCTCCCTGGGCAGCCTCTTCCAATGCTTGATAACTCTTTCCGTGAAAAATTTTTTCCTAATGTCCAGCCTAAAGCTCCCCTGGCGCAACTTGAACCCATTTTCTCTTGTCCTATC
>VYXH01003090.1:634008-656243 GCA_013397275.1 Burhinus bistriatus
CATGCCGCCGCCGCGAGGCCGAAGGGGGGCGCTGCCGCCGGCCAGTGCGCGCGGGGTCGCGGGTGCGTCAGCGCGGGTGTCCTGTGAGGGGCGGCCGGTGCCCCAGCTCTGCCTTGTCCCCTCACAGCTTCGCCCTGGGCGGCCCCAACGCCTGCCCCGCGGCCTGGTCCTTCATTGCCCACACGCATGCCTGTCCTCAAAGGTGTTTTTCAGCCGAGGCGCAGGGGGATCCCTCCCTTCTCCTGGCCCCGGCCGTCAGGCTGGGTGCAGCCGGGGCTGCCCCCTCCTCACCGCCCTCCGGCAGGGCCTGCCATCCCCCAGGGGAAACAAGGCGCACAGAGAGACAAGGACGAGCAGCTTGGTCAGCTCTGTGTAAGGAGGGCTGAGGAATGGTCATAGATCTTCACCACAAAAAAAGTTACCTCGTGTTTGACTAGTCGCTCGCTATCCCTTTGAAACGTTGGGCATTTGCTTAAATTGCTGTAGCAATGGTAAAAGCAAGGGAAGTGGAAGAACTGATTCATGGAAGTTTCTCCAGACGGTACATGACTGTGGAGCGCCGCAAAAGTGCTATGTTGCGTTGCTGTGTGTGCTTGTGCGTTTGGAAGAAAACCTGACTCATCTTGACTAGAAAACTCATCCAAATACAGCGATTTTTGATGATGTGCTTTTCCATGGATTCAGCTATATTGAAGTGTAGCGGAATCTGTAACCAATAAATGAACAATGCACCAAATGTGGGGAACCAGCCTGGTTTTGGCCACAATAACTCTGTGCCTTCAGTACTGTCACTCTGCCATGGGAATGCTGAACTAAACTAGTCTAGCAGCCCCCACGTCTACAGGTACTTGAAAAATACCTAATTGCTTACATATTTTTTCCTTCTAACAAACAGTGAACACTCACTTATTTTTTCCAGAGCAGCATAACTGGTCTATACAGAATATATCGGGAAGCCAAGCAGGCGATTGTCTGCGCTGTTTATTTTTATGTAAGTCTTTTATGTAGATGGGAGACTATACAAACAAAATGGAGGTATTAGTAAAATAATCTTAAAGTGTTCAACAGCAACTAGTAGGAATTACTATTTGGAAGACCAGGAGCTGTACTTACATTCTATTGAAATTGCCAATTCTTGACAGATTTTCTTAAGGGTGGAGAACATAGTAAGACTTTTGATGAAAAACAGCTGAAATTGTTCCCTTTAAACAGGAAACAATTGGTGCATGGAAGAAATAGGACAATTGATTTTTTTATTTAAAAAGATTTAAAATTTATATTGCACTAACAACAGGAAGCCAGCAGCCTTGAAAAGAAGTTATTTCCAAGAATCATCCGCAAATGTCCTATAAACCGGCTTTAAATGGTATTTAAATAGCTTTTAATACAAGCATTATGTAAAAGGCTGCCTCAAAACGTGTTTGTCTCCAAATAACTCAGCTTCATGGCAAAGGGAATAAAGGAAGGAGAAGTGGAAAGGGTACGCAAAGGAAAGATATGTTTTTCATTGGCTTTTGATATGCAGGCAAATCTGGAGTCAGAAATAGTGACAGAATCCAGTCTTCATACCCTGCAGGCTGTGTGGTCAGTTATTTAATCTTGCTCAGGTTTATTAGGAGATGAGTACATGCCTAAGGATGCCATGGGGGAGGACACCGCTAGCTATAGGTTTTCCAGAAAGCTTTGGGGCCTCAGACAGAGCTGTGGTATTGATGGACAGGCAGCCTAAATCAAATTACTCTTCTTGGACTGAAACATTGCTCTAGATGCAGACACCTCCTCTGCCCAGTGCCAGACTTCCCTATGACTGTGTTACTGGTGTGGTGCCAGGGGCGCTCAGAACCTGTCTACCACAGCATTCTGAGCAGTTGCTAGGGGTCGTCGCCTCCTCACCTGCTGGTAGGCTTCCTCCAGAGGCCATCATGGAGCAGTAGCACATTTCCAAGAGGCTCGTCTGGGATACGCCTGCCCAGGGGTTTTGGATCCATGGAAAAAACTCTTCCTCTGGACTCAATGGAACATGCACAGTCTTCACCAGCAGCTGGGGATGAAACTGAGAGTGAGTTTCCATCTCTTCTGGTCATTTCTTCCTCTGTTCATTTTCATCTCCTCACTACTGCCCCAGCACTACTCATGCAGTTCTGTATTTCAGTATCTCAAACTTTTTAAGTCCTTGCGTTACCAGACAGTTCATCTTCTTCACAGAGCCCCCAGTGCCCCAAATTTTCTTAGTATCAGGAGGCATTCCTGCTCTTGAGGTTGAGTGGAACAGAATCATAGGCAGATGACAAGAGGAAAAGGATATTTCTTCAGCAGAAAAGGATTGGATGAGATCCTATGCTGTGGCCTGCAGAACCTGCAGAACTGAAGGGTGACCTTGGAGAAAATCAGGACAGCGTTAGGGGAACTGTAATGTAAGTGCTGTCAAGCGTCTAAACTTTCTGTAGCATAGAACAAAGAGAAAATCCACCTTCCTTGGAGACTATATAAACTGATATCAGGTATAGTAAAAAGATGAGAGTCTCATCTAAAAGTATTAATCTTAACATTCCTCCTAAATGTTTTGTAGGCTTTGGATCAGTCACAGCTTTCATGGTTTTAAATCTGTCATGTCCAGCAAGATAACTTCATGCAATAAAAGGCAGCTTACAATCAGGATTCTGGCTTCTAATTAAAGTTAGCCAGATTTGTTATTAGTGTTTTTTTGTTTGTTGTTTCACTGCTGATCATTCACTGACCTACAACTGCTCATGAATTTTAATGGAATTTGCTGAATAATTTTGGCTAGAAAATAACATAAAGTAACCTTAGTTCATATAATCTGTTTACATTTATTGGCCTGGAAGTTAAGTACTCATTCTGGAAGTAGGAAACTAGGATTCAGTTCCCCCTTCTGGCTGAAAAAGATTGAAACACACATTTCTTGAAAAGTGACCAAGAACACCACAGGAAAGGTTTCAATCCCTTCTACTAATCCTGTTCCACTTTGCATAAGTTCCTGAGTCAGAGAAACAGTAGCAGGTCAGACATCCAACCTCTCAGAATTATCAACGCATGAAAGGGTGTTCCAGAGTGGGTCTTCCTTTGCTTTTCTTGCATGACCATGAAAATGAAGTATTTCATCCAAATGAAATGCAGCATTCTACTCAACAACAAAAAAATCCTGCATTTTTCATTGGGAAGGAAAAAAAAAAAATTAAAACCATTCCTGCTTCCTTCCTTCACATTGCTCTACTTTCAATCTTAATTCTTTTATAGACATTCTGTGCTGTCATTTAGAGCCTGATCCAAAGCTTTACTGAAGCCATTTGAAAGATGACCAAGTTTCCGTATTTTAAAGAGAGGTAAAGTGGTGGGAATTTCCATTAAATTATTCCAGACTGTTGGAGGTGGTCTCAAGCAGTTAAATTGTTGCTACCCTACCGTCAGAAGTTACATTTAGAGGTTACATCTTAAAACAGAGACAAAAAAGTAATTTTTAACAGAATACAGTTTGGTTTAGGAGTCTCAACCACTCGTGTGACAGTTTTAACTTTTCCTGTCTCTTGGTGAGGAGAACAGGCTTGAGAGATGGAGGATTTACTTTATTACCCTATTATATTTCTTGGTGGAGACATTGGGATAATGTCATTTATATTGTATTACTTGTATTATGCATTTTAATGGATAGCGGATGCTCAGGAGTATTTTATTTCTCTAGGTGCTAAATATGGCAAGTACAGTCCCTTCCCTCCCTCATGTCAGCAGTAGGGTGTGAAACCAATCTGCTGGAAATTTAGAAATTAATCTCCTCTATAAATATTGATTTGAAAAATCAATTTTTTTTAATAGGAATTAAATCTTTTCTTGAAGTCCTCAACAGCTGACAAATCCTTTGTTATGTTATTCTGTACCCTGTTCTCTACCTTCCCTGAATTGCTTTTTCTCTTGGTAAAACGTGTGACTTTTTTAAGAAATCAGTTTCTAAGTAAAAAGTACTTTCAGTATATTTATTTGCAGAAAGTTAGTTTATGGAGTACAGTAACTTTTTATAAGTATTGCTATTGTGGCTTTTTGGCAGCAACTCAGCAGGCAATGCCCATCTAGAGAAGCAATTAAGGATGAGGGACTTAACTGTACGGACAATTAAAAATGGGTACAGCACCTGCTCAAGTGTCTCCTTAAACATTTTATTGAAGAATGATACCACACTTTCAACTAGTAAAATTTTCCTCTCACTTTTCGAAGGGCAATTGCCAGCACTGGAAAACGCCTCTCAACACATACTGATTGCAGCATTAAAGGCAAATATTGGGATGAGTGAAAAAGCACTGGGTCTCATAATCATACAGAATGGGCCATATCTCCAGATAACAAGCCTTGTTGAGAAAAGCTCTGCAGCTAACAATGGAAAGCTAAAACCAGGTAAAAAGAAACAACAGTGATACTCAAATTTAATAGCATTGAAAATATTCTTGTTCTGCATTTATGCTTTGAGCCTGTCTCTGATTTATTTACACTTACACAGATCAAAAGAAATTCAATTTAAAATTACAGAGAAAAGAAACTAGCACAAACTGTATAAAGCTCAGTGCCAGCATTCCATTGTAATGAAATACCTGTGATCTTAAAATAGTTGATATGGGTGACTGTTTTATAATCAGAACAAGATTTAAGTCTATATATTGTTCTCCAGCAAAAACAGATTTCCTGTTCATCAGCAAGTTTGTCCAAAAATAGTTGGACTGTTACCTTTATATAGCAACTAACTTGAATAATACTAGTCTTTGTTCAGTGCATTGCTGTTCAAGTAATTTCACTCTACAAGTAACACAAAACTTCCTGAAGGCTTGAAATTAATTTGCTGTATTGTTTGCTTTTTGTTTCTCTTTATTATATAGAATAGTTACAAAGTGGCAATGGACTAATCTCTATGCTCTAACAATCTACGCAGGTGTTTGTTTGCTAAATGCTTTAAACCTGAAATGTGCCGTATCAGCACCAACAGACTATTACTAGTTATTAAGGTTTCTTGTGGAACATCAGACTCCTATATTAAGCTTGTAATTGAAAGCTCTGTAAATTTGGCTGCTTCATATGGGTCCCTAGACCAATTACATTAGACTCATAAACTACAGTTTGGGGATGATAGTGTGCTATGTTATTACCATTTATTAAATTGTCTCTAATGTAGAAATCTGTGAAGCTAAGACTTGAGTGTAATGAAGTCATTTAGAAATTTACTGCCTGTATATTGAAAAATCATATCTTTAAATTAGAACAATTTTCCCAGCATCGCCTTTATAGTTTCAGCAGTCTTTTCTTCTCACACCTTTCAGAGAGAATTAGAATTCCAAGCACAAGGAAGAAAGATCTACTTGTTTTATGCAATAAAAGCTATCAAGTGGAGTTCTTAACCTCTTTTTAGACAAGGCTTTGCACTTTTGATCCAAGTTTAAAAATCAGTGGAAAAATCCTGAGCATAAAATAGAAATGGATTTGGATTTGAACGAGTACTTTTTTTTTATTTATTATCATCTTAGGAGCTGATAGCTTTCATCTACTCCCTAAAAAAAACCCCTATGGTGTACAAAAGCATAGATATGATACTGATTTTGTTGGTTTGGGGTGGTTTTTTACATCCATAAGGTAAAAATTACAGAATATTAATCACTGAAACTAAGTAGTTCTATTTGCAACAATTTGAAAAAGGCAAGCTCCATAAGCATTTTCAATAAAGGCCACAAGAACAAGGAGTCAAATTATTTTTGGCATGTAATGTGTTTGATTTACTGCAGCAAGTATTGAACAGTTTAAAGGGGCTTGAGGAGTGGCAACAAACATTGTCCCTTTGTAGCTGATCTTAGTTTTTGGAGCCAAAAGCAGCAATTTGAGCATGCTTCGTGGAGCACCTGGATCTAAGTCAGCACATTCCACACACACACAAAAAAGCAAACAGCTGAATTTGTTCAATTCATGTTTAGAATGAACTTACAAAAACTTTGTATTTAAGACCAAAGCTGTAAATTTTTGCAGAAAAGATAGTATTTTGTAGAAGTTCCGCCTCTTAATGATACCAGAGGCAGCATGCTGATTTTGTCACTAATACCAATGTACAGACCATGGGGCTTGAGTAAATTATGATACACAAATGCACTGCTTGGGATTTTTTCTTGCAGTGAGTTAGGTTTTATCTTTATGGACTTATTTTGTCAGTTAAGTAAGCTGAGTATTATCTGTACAATTTCAAACAGGAACCTAAAAGAACAATTTTATTACTGCTTATAGCTTGAAAGAGCTGGTGCCATTCTGCTGACTTGGGGAGGAGGTAGAAATTAACAGAGGTAGTGGGAAGCACTACTGTCTTAAAATCCTACAGTTACTCACCAAACTCATATGTACATATGCATGCCTCATTCTCCATGCCAGCAAGAAGAAACAGGGATGCTTTGTACCTATGGTTCCTCAAAATACCTTCATAATGCAAGAGGTTATCTCCACTTAAATCTTCAGCAGCCACTGAATGATATCAATCACAAAACTGATAGGTGAACTGAAAAGCTGGGTGGTTCAGATTCTAGACGCTGGAGCAGAGGAGCAAAGTTATCTACGTCTGTAGTTCAGAGGTGGCTTTGACTTGCCACAACCGTGTTATCAGCACAGTATGGGCAGAAAAAACGGAATTCTGAAAGAATCTATTAAAAGCCAAGAGTGTCTTGAAGATATTTTAAAGCATAAGTACATTTGTATCTATGCATTTTGAAACATGTAATTTGGGTGATTTACCTTTCTGTTTGAGGCTAAGAACTTACATAAAACGGTTGGTAAAATGTTTTCTGTTGCTTTTTTGTTATCTGCTATCCTGGTACTTGTTCCAGAACTTCTTGTTTGCACACCAGTAGAACCAGTATCTTGTGATAAGCTAGAGTGGAGAGAGAGTGTGATGATGACAGAGTACGAGGAGCAGTTAGTGGAAAAAGTGAATGAAAAAATGGTAAGTCAGTAATTCAGGTAAACAGTTTTAAAGCCTGTCAATTTTTGCTACAGGCATTTTTAACACAAAAGGGTTAGGAAGAAAATAGAGCAGATAGAGAGAGGCTCCTTGCTCTATATGGGAGCAGACAGCTCTACTGCTTGTTTAAATCCACTATACTGTTCTGTTGCAGTTCAGTACATAATGTTTACTGATACTGCTCCTCTGTGCAACTGTTTCTGCCAGGCTGCTGATAGTCTGCTGCAGATGGATTCCGCTTGCCTTTTGCAGTCTCCAAAATTACAGGTTTACCCAGTAATTGCAACTCCCTCCAACCCCTCGAAGCCCATCTTGTTATACCCCATGGCATATATAGGTGCTGGGGCTTCTGTAGTCTGTTGTTCTTAGATGCAGTACTGCTTTTTGCAAAACTGCAGCTCAGTGCTTTCCACTGGCAGCAGGTAATAAGAACATTATTTACAGGCTTATCCCTTAAACAAAAAAACAAACCATCACCACTGCTTTCGGCTGGAACTCTTCAGTTAGATTCTGCACCAGCTCTTGCAGACATCTCCTGCTTCTCCCCCAGCCTTGCTTGACATTGTGTGGCAACGTGCCCATGTGTTGGTTGTTCTCAGAGCAGAGGGACAGGCACCAGACAGACAGGAAGGTCAAACCCTGGAATCCTCCAGGGGCTCAGATGAACACAAGGTGACACAGCTGTTTCACAGATTCTAGGTAAACTTACCCACTGTGGAGGAAGGGGTATGCTTGGCTCCATACCAACAGATGACCAGCAAGGTGCCATACAAGGGTAGGCAGCAGATACGTATAGATGGGATATTCCAGCTGGGACAAGGTACAGGGCCACAGTGGAAAGATGCCAGCAGAACTGCTAGGAGTGCAGCTATGTAACCTCAACTCAACCTTGCTGGAGTCTGGTCCCAAATAGTGGTCTTGATCAGAGTATTCACCATTGTACCTTTATCTTGTCTAAAAAACCCCACAGAAATGGAAGGTAGAACTGAACAGGCAATCTGAAGTTTAGCACATTCATTCAAAAAAATCCCAAAGTAACCAAGTGAACTGCAGCTTTCCTTAGTATTGTGAAAAGGTTAGTTCTTAACAGAGCTAAAAAACCCCTTTCATTAAAAAAGAAAGCAAAACCAAAATTGCATCCAGTTAGTTTGAAGAGCTGCTAAACACATGCTTTTACATAAAAATGTAAAAGTATAGTGGTTAAGACTACATATTTTGTAATATGAACATTAAAAAAATTAAAAAAGTCTCAAACTGATCACTGTCAATTTCCTTCCTTGGCAGGTGATGTTCTAATTAAAATTGGACATGCTAACATTTTAGGATGGACTCTGCAAGAGCTTAGGCAACTCCTGCACAATATTCCTATAGGAACTACTCTACAAATCAAAGTTTATAGAGATCTTGTTGACATACCTCAACACTGGCAAAGTGCAGTTGAATTAATTCCTGAAGTAAAGCTTCCTGTGATGACAGCAGAGTAAGAAGTAAGTATTGTACATAACTAGAATTTCACACCTTGCTTATTATTCTAGCAAGAAACAAGAAATAATATAATAAGTTTTTCATTTTAGGATAAAATGTTAGTCTAAGGATTTACTTTCATTTGTTTTTCTGAAATAGAAAACTGTGATTTGAAATGAACAAATACTGAAAGAAAAGTTTACTTTTCTAGTTACAGTGAAGACAGGGTCAGGACAAACACTAGTTTTGGACATGCCCATTCCCACCTCCACAGAGATGATGAAAAGTCTGGCTGGCAATAAAGCCACTGAAGTCAAAGATGCCATGTCAATTTGTAATAGCCAAGAACGTAGACAATTACAAGAGCTGAGGATACCAAGATGGAGGTCTTGCTACGACTATGTAAAAAGCTTATCTGTTTCTCAATCAGTCTAACTACTGACAGTGGTTAATGATTATGACTTTTAAAATTAAACTTCAGGAAAAATAAACTCCTCTTGTGAGAGCCACTGCATCCAGAAGCTTTTAAAAATACATTGCTCTCAATCCCAGAAGTGGCTCATATAGCAAGTATAATTAATCTAGATGGGATACAAGGCAGTTACAAGTTTTCCTCAGGCACAAATCTTTAATAGAAAAGAAACCTCAGAGGTCCAGGAAGAAATAGAAGTATTAAAAGGAGATAATTAGGCTAGAACAGCAGAAAGGAAGCTCATGCAAGCAAGGGGCTTTCCAAGAAATTAAACCTCTAAGCTTATTATTTACATAAATCAAATTATTTGCTATTCTGAAGGAGCAGAAAAAGGATAGCTTGCTTTTCTGTTGAGCAAATTTCAACTTAGCTCTTACCTTAGAGTCCAAGGAAACAGTGTACAAAGGACTATGAATAATAGAATTAGTTTGATATTAGAGAAGCTTCAGAACGAATGAACTTGTCTTCAGAACAAGTATTTGCAAAAAACTTAAGACTCTGTGATTAGTTACCTAAATGGCGATGGGAATGATTGCATGTTGAAGTAATACCATGCTGTATATTTTCAGCACAAGTAAGATGCTGAGGACGAAGACGACACCGGGTCCAGTAGCAATGATGACGCAGACTTGGAAACTTTTCAGTATAAATCTTCCCAGTTGTACTGTTGTAAGTTCACACAGAAGTTACCATCAGTATCTGATACAGGCCAGACACTTCGAGTAGGCACAGACAATGGTTGTGATGCTGTACTTTGCAATGATGTCGGTGCATTGTGCAATCCTAAGTTTGATGCTAGTGGTGTTAGACCTCCTTCAAACTGGGCTATGGAAAACAATGAGACCAGTTCCTCTTCCTCCTGCCCTTCTGCATCAGATACATCCTGTCTGGAAGAATTTACCTTTGTTTCAGAATAGCTCAAAACTTGACTTCTTCAAAACCTGGATTTCCAAAATTGTATTGTATCTGTTTTAATACATGCCTAGACTTCAAAAAAAATCTAAGTGTCCTAAGATATTTTAAATTATATATTAGCTATATAAAGCTGTTTTAGCAATGCCCTCCCTCCCCTCAAAGATGTGTATCAATGCTACTTGTAGAGAAGACATTCAGAAACACTGCCTCTGCTAGTCCCAGACAAGTAGCAGTTGCAAGCTCTAAGAAGGTCTAACACATTCATCTTTCTTTGAAGGTAAGTTTCTTCATTTACTCCATATAAGGACGGCACAGTTCATCAAGAACTTTTCCTGAACATACAAGAACACGTGGACAACTAGTGGCAATTACAGTATTTGTCTGCACCACAGTCATCTTTTTTGATATATTTATGTTTTACTTCAACTAAAACTCACCTTATTTTCTCACTGTAGTTTTACATTCAGTGTACAGAGTCAGATTTACCACTATTAGATACCATTTTCAGTGGAAAAAACTAAACACAGAATGTATGAACTCAGCACTTTATTTGATGAGTGCAAGCCCACAATCACTCCAGATTAATTTTCTGAAAGAACTGAATTCATAAATAACAAGGTAGTAGTAATTTATTTAGAACATAGGTAATTTAGAGCTCAGGTCCATCTTGAATCCACATCCCAGTTTTGTTTTTACAACTCGTCAAGAAAAGGAGTATTTCCCAAATCCCCACTAGCTGCCATTGATTTCTTCCCATTGACAAACTTCTTTGCAGCCTGAAAATAAATCAGAAAGATGGATATAAGGGAATATTCGCTAAAACAGAGTTTATCTTGTTGCTCATAGACTCAGCTTCAGGTTATTAAAACAAACAAATCCCAAGGCTACTATAGTACATAATCAAGTAAATAATTTTCCTTTTGCTGTCTAAACTTACTTGCTTCTAATCCAGCGCCTCATGACTTTAGAGTCTAACAGGAATGGCAGAATGACAGGCGGATATAAAAGGCATAAACTCTTAGAAAATGGTTATTCCTAGAATAATTACCACACCACAAGATACAGTGGATCTCTCCTTACTACTAAATCTACTGCTAGTTACTACTGCAAGACAAATTAGTGGTGACTGTGAAAAAACAAATTTTCTGTCTTAGAATTTCTCTTTCTGATGGATTTCTGCATGAAAGTTGCTTCAAGTATAAGCAACAAGATAATGTGGAATAGCAATGCAGTTATGTCACTAAATATTCTAGACTCAAGAATCCTAAAAGCCTTGACACAGAAATGCCTGCACTGGAACTAAGATCAAGTTTTCCATGAATACTATAGTTGGCAGTTTTGGTAAATTTAAGTGAAGTAGATGAGATTTTCACATAATCCCAGCTATACTACTTTTACAGTGTAAAGGATTAAAGGGTCTTCCGTTAATAAAGTAAGTAAAAATACCAAAAGATAGACAGCTGGGATTTGTAAATTAATTGCTTTTTTTGAAGATAGTATATGTGTGTGTTTACAAACACACACAAATGAGCACCAGTTTTGTATTAAAAAAACAACTTACACAGTGATTAAGGAACACCTGTAGATGCCAACACATACTTACATTCACAACATCAGCAGTGGCTACAGAATCGATTTTTTGAGCAACAACAGATGGTGATGTGTGTGTGCCAGAAACCAACGACTCGGAGCCAATTTCATTCAGTAACCCTTCTGCAGTCTCCACTGACATCAAATATGTGGCTTTCAGACGATTTCTACCATCAAACAAAGCGTTAAGGACGAGTGAGCACATAAGTTCTGTTACTACCTTCCCCACCGCCCCCGTAAGTGCAATGAGTTTTTGGTGCTTTTTTAGTTTTCAAGATTCCTCTCCATTTTGAAATGTTTTCCAGTATGGAAGGGTTCTGTAGTTAGAAAAGAGGCACCACAAATAGGCCAAGCATGAAAATGACAGGGTACTTGAACACCTACCGCCCTTGGAATGATCAGCCACCTCACAGAGTCAGATCTCTAGCTCAGAATGTGTTTCTGTTTGAAGTAACTAATGCTAGGAACCCCAGGAATTAGGCAAACTAATCTATCAAGTTTAAAAATTAGGTTTAAAATTTATTCTGTTTTCTCATGAAGAACAGAAGTATGCACAGCAATTTTGTTGTAAGCAATAAAGAAGCAATGAATGTAAATGGTTAGGCTCCTTGTGCAATAGTTCTGTGTTTTGTTAAAAGACAGCAAGTTTATACTGTTTCTTCTGTTTCACGCAGTCTCACTGCTACATATGAAAGTCTTATTTTTATAAGCTAGTCCTTCTATTATTTTTTAAAAGTCAAAATGGTAGAAAATGGTTTATTCCAATAGAGTATGATTAAGTAGCTTGGTATTTTTGACTGAATTGCAAGACTCTGCAAATATCACTGACCTTTGAATTTGTTTTTTGGGGTTGGTTTTTTTTGATCACTGAAGGAAAAAGGGCAATATAGCCATTCCAGAAGGGAAACTCCAAAAAAAAGAAAAAAAGCCACGGCACTGTGTGCAACACCCTAATACTAGGCAGCTTTGTTACAAAAAAAAAAAAAAAAACCAACCCAAACACCATAAACCAAGACAAATTCACAACACACAAAACTAATAATGCCAAATATAAAGGTCCAGAATTCGCTATTTAGCTACTAGTGACTAAGGCACATCATGTCTAGGTTATCATGTTTTGCATAATCAAGCTTTACATGAAGTCTTGTATTTTACGTATGCAACAGACAATATTTTAATTTTGATACTTGAGTGAATTTGTACTATAATGTTGTATTGCACAACTACAGTTTCAGAGGCTCAGTGCAGTTTAACACTGCTTGGAGATCAAGCACCGATTAATGTGCACAACCCTTTATAAATTAGAAACTCTAGAACTTTGTTGGTATTACTGCATCTCTAACAGTAATTTTCCCCCATCTCAAATATTCTTAGGGCCATGTATTTCGAGTTCTTGGATGTAACATCACTAATTTGGTGCTTTACACTTGCAGACCTTCATGACTACTACTCTTTGAAGATGCAGAAAATTGCTTAATATAACTGTTTTGGAAATTGCTGCAGTGTGACTGTAAAGGGGACTACCTAAATAATGCAATTTAGGATTCTAATTTAAATACATCTTAATACGACAGAGTATGATTAAAACGACAGCGTCCGCTGATACTCGCTAATTTCTTACATCAGAACAGTTTTCAGAAAACATTAACACTTGTCTAACAAGTTTCTATTAGGAAATACCACTAGCAGAGAATCAGTACAGCTTTGAAAAAAAGAGTATTGACAGTGCTTCAGTTTTAACACAGGAAAGCGAGCAGTTCCCCATGGAAATAATTACAGGACAGTGATAAGCTTTGCGGTACAGAATAGTCTAAGTGTTTGACAAGTAGCAACCTATTAAGAAACTTCTCTTTACAACACATGACAGTTCTTTCCGCACTTACTTTGCCTTTGTGACATCATCATCGGTGACGCTGCCCTGAGCAACTGCCTTTATCTGGTTCAAAGCAGCTTTAATGACCTGAGGAAAATTAAATCATGTAAGACTTCTTCCCACATTAAATTTCAACATGTTATTTCTATTATCTGACATCTTAGAAACTTCAGGGAGAGCAGTTGACAGTGTCAGGACTGTCTGCCTGAACTCAATTCTGAACAGCTTTATAACAAAACTAAAAACACTGTAATAAATGCCCAAGTAAGACACAAAAAAGTGTGGATTCAAATTGCAAAACCACATTAATTTGTATGGTCTCCCCATTTTTCATCAGAGTGTTCCATTCTGCCATCTTCATGAGCCAGCATATTCCTCATGATATGCTTAGGCTTACATGTGTAAATCAGCAATTTAGTTCGTATTAGGTATTTGTACTTCCCAGAAAGCAAGTCTCATTCCCAGCTTACAGAGCTAAGTCATAACTGAACATGCAGCATTCTTATACAAGAAACCAGATGAATTGACTTTTTTTAGCTGAATCAGTCACCATCTCTAATCAAACACTAGTTTGAGGGTTATGTTGTTAATACTTACTCTAATCAGCAACTCACCTCCCCAGCATTTGGAGCCTGGGATATGGTATAAATCCCAAAGAGCCCAGAATCAGAGTAATTAACATTAAATGCAGAAGCCTGCAAAACAAACATCATCATCAACTGTTTCAAGTAGCAGAACAACTCAGCATCAAGCACAGGAAAACTATAAGGATCTAAAATACTGTAATGCAGGAAGCTAAACTCCCTCTGTGCAGAGGAAAGATCAGATTGGAAGGCCTTCTCTGAAATATTGTAACTCATGCAAGAATGAACTAATTAAGATTCCAGAGTAAACCTGTCAAAGGATAATATGCATTTTACTTAGAATACTAAAGTACAGCAACCCATTGAACTTACGTCAAATGGCTGGGTAGTTGCTTTAGCAATACCCTGGGACAATTTGCTGGTAACATTGCTTCCCCTCTTGATAAGGGGTCCAGCACCTAAAATATGCTGAAGAACACTGAAGGCATTTGCTTCTGCACTTCCAACGGCAGCTCCTTCTGTTACAATAGCAGCATGGACAAGGCTGTCACCATTCTGCTCTCTGATTTCTCCTAGAAATATAACAACAGAATAAAAAGGTAATGCAGTGTTCAGTTAGAAACTACTGTACATTCAGCCGTATGGAAAGCAAACATTTCTAGCCAGGAGTTAGCTTCATGAGAGAGAAGCCAGGGTGTGAAGTTACTGCATGTCCACTCAGGAAGACAGCAAGAAGCTGTTAGTAGGCTGTATGTCATTTTAAAAAGTCCTTTCCATTCAAAAATTTTCTTGCAATCACAAAACCAAGCACCTTACTATACCTTATTTGAACCTGACCCTAAACCATACATAGTATGAGATGATAAAACTCAGTGAGTCTCCAGGTAACAAACATCCAGAAAATTGGCGTACCTTCTGTTTGTAGTAATATTTATCCAGTTTTATAGAAGTTATTCCAGTCAAATATTAAATGTTGGAAACTCCCCCCCCCCCCCCCATCTGTTTACAGAGTGAGCCAATACTCCAACTACAAAATAGCTATTGGTATTAGTACAAGATACTGCTCTGAAAGAGCTAAGCATTGCTTTGTCTTTCATGAAAGACATAGCATTCTAATAGATCTTCCCTAAAAAGAAAGCTTACCACCACTTCTAGACAGTCCTTAATCTATTCTTAAGGGAATCTTCCCAAAAATGCCAAGAGAAACCATATGCCAGCTTGTTTTTCAATTCACAGAATAAAAGATCTTGGAGGTAAAGCTTTGTTGGAGATACGGGTTTAGTTTTATCTCAGAACTTTCCATGGTGGGGAATAATCCTCTGCTTATTTAGATGGGAGATGCCTCTGAACTGTCAACTTCCCATGTACAGCATTTAGTACAACTGTATAGTTTTCAGTTGCAACTTTGAATAATACTACATTTATAATAAACGGAAAATCCGTCATTCAGAACAGGTGCAAGAAACATACTTACCCCCTCGATAGACAGCCTTTGCACTAGAAATACCAGCTCCACTTCGGATATTTAGAAAGTGCTCTGCAACTTGCTTTAAGTCAGAGTGCTTTACACCTGCAATACAATAGTTTATTCCAAGTAACATAATGGCATTGAAAAGCTACAGCAGTTACATAAAAGCATTTTAAGCGTACAGTAACATTTTACTTCAACAGACAACTCAAATTTCTACCATAGCTTTCCCTTATGAATTGCAGCATCCATTAAAGAACATACATACCTATTCCTACAAGAGCCATTCTCGCACTTGTGAAATTGTTCTGTACAAAATGGTGAAGCTGCAACAGTAAATTCACATTTTAGGCTATTTTGTACAAAGAACAAAAATGGTAAGTGTGTTTCTGACATGCACTGTTCAGCCTTATACTTCTTAATGCAGCAAACTCCAACCCTTCCAAAAGGAACTGTCTATAGAATAGCATTTTATGCATCCTCCAGTGACAACTACAAAACCCTTTCATACAATAAAACTTGCCTTTCATTGACAGTCCTCCTATCAACAAAAAGCCACTGACATTAACCGGTCTAAATGTGCAAGCTGCATGGAAATAAATTATTTTAACACAAGACTAATATGATAGTAAATACAGACTGTATATTTACTAAATTAATTTTCTCTCTCATCTATCCTTGATAAAGAAACTGGAAGAGATTTATAACACAACACAAATAAACCTACCTGCTCAGAAGTAATTTTTCCAATTGTGTAATCTGGACAATATAAGGGGTTTGCCAGAGCATTCTTGTAAGCTGCAGCATGCAAGTTTTCCAGCACTCCTAAGAGGAACAAAGTTTCAGCGATGATGGTTAACGTAAGAGCCACTTTTAATGAAGATTATGAATGAAACTAAATGTTACCCCAGCAAAACAGAGCTGTGGTCCACTTTAAGGACTACAAGATCTGCAAAAGCAAGTCTGGAATAATCCAATACACATGAAAGTTTCATCCAAATCCTCAGGCAACAGAATCTCGTCTGAGGGCTTCTATTCTTTTGTAACTCATTAAAAAGAAAAAAAAAAAAAAATCTAATAACTTGCATATGCTCAACACTTTTTGGCCTCAACAGCAAGCTATAAATGCAATCACTGCATGGGGGAGAGGGAGCAGCAGAAAACAACAACAAACCCCAACATCCTTTTAATTGGTTTCAGAATCATCATCATCTTCACTGTAAGCACCCCTTGCTCTTGAGCTTGAGAAAGAACAGGCTGTTCACAATACTATTTACAGCTTTGTGTGATGTCTCATCTGTCTCCCTATTCAGATGAAGGACACTAGTGTCCTCAATTCCCTTCTCATTAGCTTTTTCTTGCATCCAATAGCATTCTACTCATTCCTTTTTGATATTCTCAAAATATTCTCAAGAGAAAGATGACACTCATTTCTTCATAGTTCTGATTCTGAACATAACTGTAACTGAAAATATTAAATTACCATGAAGCCAATCTGTAGTTGACACAAGTTTAAAAAACAAAGATTGTTCTTGATTCCAATTTAAAAAAAAAAATCTTAGTGCTTCAATACAAGCCAAAGATTTTCCAAAGCCCAACATTGTGTTGTCACCTTTAATGGGTTATAAAAGTGATCTTGCTTCACAGAGTAGTACAAATGATGTTTATTGTGCAGAACTACCTGGGTGAACTTGGATGATGAGAGTTAAGTAACACAAGATATATTGGAATAGGCTTGGTTTGGCTGAGGCTTTGTGTTTGGGGTTTTTTTTTTTGGTTTTGTTTTGGTTTTTTTTTTTTAATCCACAAACATAAATTTATAAACCTAAAACTAGAATTCATTTTCAGTGTAATGAAAATATGGGTTTTTTTTAATACCAAAATAACCATACAAATTCAAGAAGTCTTTTGTAGAATACTGTTTCCACATTGATGAGTAATACCTAAATACTGTTTTCAGAACACAAGCTGCTGCAAATATATTGCCAACAACAATCATGACTCGCACTTCAAAAAAATTAAAAAGGTAAAATGGAAGCTGTCAAGGAGAATGGTGTAAGCTGTCTTCAGCATGTTATTTGCTAAACATTGTTATTCACAGGCTGGAAAAACTTGTGGATTTATAAAAAAAAGTTCTGTAACAACAGAAAGACCATACCTATCAATGGGAAAAAGCTGAAAAATGCAATGGTCATGTGGCAGAGCAAAAGGGAAACTCTATTTTTTCCAAAGTTTTTAATTTTGAAGAAACTCCCATGAAGCAAATGCAGTAGATCAGAAAATACACTTACCAACTTGAGGATTCTGAAACGCGATTGCTTTGTCAACTTTTAATCGTGGCTGAAGATCAGTTACTTCCCATGGTCTGAACTCTGGTGCGGTGGTGACATTAAGAAGGTACTCCATTACTGTATCACTAGATAAAAAAAGTTACAAAGGCATTAAACACAATAGAAGTAGCATGTATTTCTTATGAAGCTGAAAGCAATTCAAACTAATCTGTGAGGAACACATTAACAAAATATATCACTCGAGCCAGAGTAGTTACTAGCACTGCTGTACAAAGTATGAGCATTCACCTTCAGTTCCACAGCATTTGTACATGCAAGAACATGATACAGAAGCTGAATATTAATAAAGTAATTCATTGATTTATTACAAAGACATGAAAATAGGTATTACTCCTACCCTGTAAAATGATAGGTCTCTACTTTACTACAGAGCAGTTAGTAAAGAATGCAATAATTCAGTTTACAGCATATCTAGATACCTACACATAGTCACGCAGGCATTCAACAGAGTAAGTCATTTTCTCTCTTGTTGAGTACACGCTAAATGAGAAAAAACACAAAATCCATTTCAGCAGAGAAGATAGAATTGGATTTCCATGCATATTCCCCATTGATTGAATTTATCAGCAAGATACTGCCTAGAATGTCTAGCTAACCTTAAATCTGCTTCAGATGACTGTTTAAAGGAGGCATTATACACACACAGCAGAAATAGACATAACTACAACTCATATCTTAAGTATTCAAGCAATAAGAAGTGTTTTGTGACCATCAGAATTTAAGATACCATGATAATTCAAGGTAAAGCAAAAAATAAGGCTGAATAGCACAAACTTGAATAAAAACATGTGTATGTATTAAACAAGACAATTTAGAAATTATTCTCTTCGGGCAGAAAACAGTTGGTCTTTTCCACTTGCTTCAACTCATTTGTGATTAACAGGAGCAAAAAAGGGTAGTCTCACATTAGATAAAACACTGCTTTTAAACAAATTCTATATAAAACAATCTTATTGGATGATTTCAAGATACATGGAAAGAAAGCAGGTACAGCAAGATCCCTCTTTTATTTCTCTTAGGCTTGTTTTCTAGGCTTTAAATTGTCAAATCACAAAAGCCAGCTACTATCTGAATTGTTCCCAAAATTGCAGCGTGATGAGTGGTATCTATACACAAAAGATGGACAGAAAAAAAATAAAAAACTGACTTCAGGAAGTTTAATCTTGAAGCCTGAAAAGGCAGAAAGATCATTAAGCTTTCTGGACAAATTATATTTCTTCCAGATACACAACATTTATATTTTGTTAACTGAAAGGTGTCTTCAAAATACCAATCATGGGTGCACTCTTGAACATTAATAGAAGTACAAAAGACATTCCTTGTCAACGTTCAACATTCAAGTACCACCACCACACTGAGCTTATCCACCTCCATATTGTTATGCTTATTGTTTTAAGTTTCCTTTAGTCATACAGCTTGTTTGCATTTTACCAAGACAAATTATGCTTCTATGTGGTTACAAACCTTAGGCTAGCCCCAACAGCTTCAATGCCACGAGTAATCCGGAAAGAAGATGCTCCTTTAGTAGTCTATGGAAAAAAAAAAAAAAAAAAAAAAGAAAAATCGCAAGTTAAAATTCTAGCTATTTTAAGAACAGATTTGCCTGAGGTTGTTCAGTGCTCAGGCAAAGTTGAAACAGTATCTACTTATTCATCTATAGAGAAGTCATTTTGAAAAGTTGAGCGAACTTACTGCATCCCTACTCCCAATCATTTCTATCATCCTCTCTGATTTTCCACCATAATTGCTAACATATTTGCTCACCAGCCCCATTCTAGAATGATCCAGGTTTGCTTGAACATTTAATAGGATTCTTTGAACTCGATAAGCTTGACAAAACCAGGGCAAGGAATGCCTATACATACTATCATGCTGACAGTCCTCTGGGGAAAGTAATGTTGGGCAGCAGCTGGGAAGGAGGTAATAAGCAGCTGGGACATTTTTTTTTTTTTTTCCTGCCTGAAACTGACGTGGATTGAGCCCATGCAACAGCATGTCAGTGGCGCTGCGTAGCTCTGATCTTCACAGCCTGGCTGGTGTGCGAGAGAGGTTGTGTTTACATCTGCAGCTACAGCCAGACAGCAATGGAGATAAACAGGAACAAGGGGAACAGCCACAGTGGGTCAAGCCCACAGGACATCTAGCCCAATGTTCTGCACCTGACAGTGGCAACAGATAAGGCTGTTTAACTTCCCACAACCCATTCAATGGTATTCCTGCAATACCTACAGGAGTTACTCCTATTAGCAGCTGTTTAAGGACCTGCTATCGATGAATTTGTCTGATCCTTTTTTGAACCTGCTGATATGTATCTGCCTCCACAGCATCTTGTATAACTGAAGCTAGCCAGAAAAGAGGAAGGGAAAACAAGGAGCTTAAAATATCTTGATGACAGTAGTAAGAAAAACTGTTCAGAAATACTACACACACACAAAATTGAGTTTGTATCAGCCACCCAAATGAACTTTTACTGCAGCTTAAATAAAATGAGTTATGTGCGTAACTTCATATATGTATTTTTTATATATATAGTTCAAGACACCACCAGAGAGCATAACTCTAAATAAGTATCACTGCTTGCCTTCCAGGAAGTAATGTCATTCTTCTGCACTTGAATCAGGTAACCAAGCATCAATGTACATTGTTTTCCACTTTGTAAGATCTCTTACATTAAATGTTACCATATTGTTTCTCTTTGCAATCATAAACCTTCCACTATTTCATCTACTGCCGACATAGTAACAAAGAGAATAAACACCTACCAAATTAGATGCAAGACGAAGCAAGTGAGCAGTTCCCAAGTTACTGGCAGTTTCATATCTGCTGCCCGCTTTAATAAACACACCAATTCTTGAAGCTGGAGAAAAGTTTTCCAGAGACGCAATAACTAAGCCATTTGGTAGTTTCGTAATCTGTATTAAAAAGAAAAAAATCAGTTAAGTCATCCACTGGAAGTACTGTCAGAGTTCTGCTTTGACTGAGTTTTAAAAGATAAATAAAAAGGAGAGAGGAAAAAACCACCAGTATTCATACTGACCTCAAGATCCTCAGACTCTGGAGATAATTTCACTCGTTCTGCAGTTGCTGAGGTTGCAACTTTAGGAGCAACCTTAAGTGAGTAAAGTCTCTTCTAGAGGAGAAAGCATAACAGAATGTATTTCCTGAATTAGTTCACCGTATATTCCATTAAATACTGAAAAAGCAACTAATTTTAAAGCAGAAATACAATGAACAATTTCAAGCCTCAGAGTAAAAACAGTGACTCCCTTTTAATTCCTCTGATCACTTTTTACATCAGTGTTGGAACCTGTGCAATGACTTACATGAGGCCTCTGAAGTTCAAGAAACAGCACTGTAAGAAAGCTTATTTTTTTTCCTCTTTGCTGTTGTGCAGCGGGTACCTCTACTGATACTATATAGTCTGTAGGACCAATGTATTAACTGAACAAACAGCTACAGCAATCCACATATGCAGAACACAACTTTAGAGAGAACTTTCCAATTTATTAGGTACAGGCAGTTCAGCTCTTAAAGAGTCACCTCTCAGAACACCAACCTGTCTACACTGACTGCTGCATACAAAGAGGACACATATGCCAGTCCCCAAACCGCACAGTTAGTAACCAGAAACAGGCCTTCAAATTGGAGAGGTGAACATCACAAGAGCCATCCCTTCAGTAGCTGGCAACAGAAATGACAAGACTATTGATTTTTAATCTGAAATGCTATTCCCTTCCACAGTTTTTGGAAGTTTCTTATACTTACAAAATAATT
This sequence comes from Burhinus bistriatus, assembly GCA_013397275.1. NCBI lineage: Eukaryota > Metazoa > Chordata > Aves > Charadriiformes > Burhinidae > Burhinus > Burhinus bistriatus. The sequence continues at coordinate 655,491 of VYXH01003090.1, forward strand.
TCATTTTTTACTTTTCTTGTCACATTAAAAAAGTAACTTCATTCCCACACCTCTCAAAGTAAAAACCAAGTGACAGAAACATGGCTGCACTCAGTAGCAGGCATACCAATGACATAATTCCCCTTGATTTGCCACAGACTCCGTTCAATGTACGAGTCTAGGAAAAACTCCTTTCTTCCCCCACCACAAATTTTTTTAAGACACCTAATTTTAATCTCTAAGCCGACTTATTTATGAATTACTACTGCATGCCTAAAATTGACTTACAAACATACTGTGACTAAGAAGACACCATCCCACTCAAGAAAGCATTTCCAGCAGAGACCTATCACAAAGTATATTTCAGCTGTCTGCCGACTCAAAGACCTTTTTTTTGCAGCGGAACAAGCTCTCTGCCCTCCACACGCCCCCGGGACAAGGCGAGCCTCACTTGCCAAGGGCACCACCTTGCCACAAGCAGCTGAAGCGTCCCCAGCGAGAAAGGACCCCCTGGGAGACCGCTCCTCCCTTCACCGGCCGTACGGACGCCCCTGCCTCGTCGGCCGCTGCCGGGAGAGGCCTCGGGGGAAGCCGCCGGGGAGCCCCTCGCCCCGGCAGGAGCTCGCAGCCACGGAGCTGCCCACAGGCCGCCTCAGGCCCGGCCCGCGGCCTGCCTGACCTTCAGCCCCACCGCCCCGATCCGCCATCCGCCCGGCCGGCTCGACCCCGGCCCTGGCCCCCAACCACAGCCCTCGCTGACAGCCCCACTGGCAC